>JAJKFL010000009.1:20472413-20764913 GCA_021186555.1 Reticulitermes speratus | reverse complement strand
TGCCATTTGTGTAGAAAATTGATGTTTGCAACGTAGGCTATTAGGGAAAGAACGGTAAAGGTAAAGGTAATCTTTCACAAGTAACGGATGAGATACATTAATTAAACCAATTGCCAATTATATAGTATATGTATGTGGCTTTGACAGAACAAGAAGAAGTGTCATCCGATATCTCTCTATTTCACAATTAATTGCAGGGATTTTTCAAGAAGAAAATTTATCCATTAAAATAAAATACTCTAAGACCTTAACGGTTTTTTTTAAACAGAAGTTAGCACTTAGCGCAAAATTGCGTCGTTTCTTTTCATTAGACTTCAAAATAGACACAACAATTCCTGGAAATTCTCTGATTGCTAAGAAGATCTGTACATGGGTGACGACAGTGCAGTATTGCTGTAGCAAGGGACCACATCTTCAGATTAACAAATCAAGGAGATTCACTAATCCCCTTCAATGGAATCGGACACTGCGTTTGCTGCTCCTATATTCGTGAGCTATATTTCGTATAATATAACCATTTTCTTTAAAAATGACTATCATATTTAAAATATATGTTCACTTCTCATCGTTTCTGTTCCTATATCACGCCATTAACTCTGAGTAGATTTCACACTTCAGACATCACCTGACAGGACTACTGCCTCCCGCTTCGCCCAGAAGTTACGGTGTTTGAATGTTTCCTGCGAGTCACAAACAGCAAATATTGTGTGCATTTTTATAGAAAAATATGAAATGTATTCATGCAGCTTCAACCGTATAATAAAATATACGAGGGTTAGTAATAAAAACTTGAGAATTAATGGTGCAGAAAACAGAACACTGTAGGTTAAATGATGCCGAACATTATGGTGGATGTACTAGGCTGTATAGTGACGTCGCACAGCCATCTAAATTGACAAAAGCCGGGTCAAAAATAATTTCGTCAACTTTACATTAAAAGAACACAAAAAACAGAAGATTCCAGTCTTTTGAATGTTCTACCGTGTCGTCTGGTGAACAGATATCGACGTTTCGGAAAATCGTAACTCTTCAATCTTCAGGGTCAAGCAGCCTAAGTAGAGCAGTGACGCCCGACGATATGGGTTTATTAGACACCTAGCCTAAATTAATAACATCCCACAGGACGTAAATATTCAGCAGCATTTTGTTAGAATATCATATCTCGCAGTTAAAGAACATTTAGGGGGTTTAATCAAAACAAAAATGGGAGGACTCCGTCCTTCTATGATATGAAACCGTGTCACCCATAATCAGTCCGCGACATTTCGAAAGCACTGCTTTTCTTCAAAACGTCGGGGACCGATCAACCAATGACGCGGTATTATATCACTGAAGGACGGAGTCCTCTAACATACTGCCAGGAAAACCTCAAGACTCTCAAAATACATCAATAAAAATTCCAATAATAACACAGTATACACTGCTAAAATTGTTCATAGAATTTGTTTTGACGTATAGTGTTATATATATATTTATTTTAATAGATTCTGCTATAAAGAGGTAATAGCATGGTTAAGTTTTTTGGAAGTGTAATCAGCGCTTAAACTTTCATGGCGCCCCAAATTTGTAAATGCTAGTGACACGTTGACAGTCTTGTAATAATGACTTCATGGTAAGCCTATTGTAAATTGATATTATAGACCAATGGTGTTTAACCTTTTTTGTTCGCGTAAACCCTTATATAATTTATTTTCAACTTTGTACCCCCAAAGTTGTTGGTGCATAATTCAAGTTATACATACTCTATAATCTACATCTAAAATAAGTTAAATAAATTACATCCAAAATAATGTATTAAATAATAAGTTTTAAATGAGAAAAAGAAGAATCAAGCTATTAAATGCCGGCAGCGGCATTTGTCAAGGAACAAGGTAATATGAAGGAGTGCATCTGTTTTTTGATTGCCCCAACAATATTTTGAAGTAGGTTAATTGCATTGTTAAAAGTGAAAAACAGTATTAGGCAAAACGTTAATCTCGCCCAATACTGTTCAGTCACGTTCCAACGCACTATGTGGAATACAATGAAACTAGCCAACCAGATAAGAATCGCATAAAGGAGAGAGAGAGAGAGAGAGAGAAAATTGGCGCTCCCAAATCGCATGTCCTTACGTCCGGGTTTCTTGTGGCTAAGCTTAAATCTGGCCCTGATTATTCAGTGTTTATCATGAAATAATATATTTATTTTTTTAATTTTACGTGCCCCTTAAGATGTCTTCTCGTACCCCCGGGGGTACGCGTACCCCAGGTTGAATATCACTGCTATAGACGATATGTGATCAACGACAAAACAAAATACGTTATAATACAGATAAACTACAAATGGTTTTATGGTTTTATGGTTTAGAAACCTCAGTGATTAATGTAGAAAAAACCACACAATTTATAAAGTTCCAGTAACAAAGGCAGATATAGCCGGTCAACCGCCTTAACCTGTATGGTACATCCAAACATAGCTACAGAGCTACGCCTCGACCCTGGCCGATGTAAACAGAATGCGCCTGGGATCAAAGCTGCCAGTGACGTGCTTCCGGTTCGCAAGCTTACTTCCCGTTTAGTAGAGTTCGTTCAGTTGATTTCAGCAGTTTTACTGCAGGGAAAGAGAAATAAACACAGGAACAGAAAATACGAAAAGCATTAAGAAACGCAAGGGAAGAAATAATGAAAAAAAAGGAAAGAAAAAAGGAAGAAAGTCAATAGAGGAAAAGACAGAAACACAAGTATTGATCACTTCTTGCCACAAAGTCATTTTCTTCCTACTGAATAAATATCTTGTATATGAACACCAGGTTTTAAGCTATACGTGGAAAATGTAGGTATAGTTTCACTCATTCATTACATCAACACTCGATGGGAGTTAAGAGCTTCAAGCTTTAGTCGTTTTACCCCTGTAGAAGGAGCCCCCGTTACCAAACAGTAAGAGGCTAAGTGAACCACAGAGCCGGTCCAGACGCAATGTAGTAAACAGAAACTACTCAGCGTGTCAGTAGTCGAAGTCTGGTCGTCCAGTCGCCAGCCTTTACTGACAGAATTATAGCGTCTCACTGTTTTATGTTCATTTACATTTACTATGTATAAATGTTACCACTCCGTGCCTACCTTGCCGAGATCTAGCAACGACACGGAGCACAAAACAATTTGACATCCACGTCCGTCTCGTGGATGGGTGGGTGGAAATGAATGTGAAATGAGAAGATCGTAAAAACTTGTTTATATTGTTGTCGTGTGTATTATGACGACTGTAAGGTCGCCCCTTCTTGTAATATTAAATAATCGGTCATGGATGTCCACTATAAAGTTAAAAATTCTAGAAGAAACAACAACGGATCATATCTATCAAAGTACTGTAAAACTAAGCTTAGTGTTACTAATTATTTTTAGGACTGAAAATGTTTTAGAAATCTCGTTAACTCAAGCTAATAACTATACAAGATCACGAGAGGAAGATCATTAATATTGCGCCAGCATGGACTTAATTTCACCCCGCCTATCGTGGTTGCATAGGCTACGTAATCCACCTCAACATTCTGTATTACACTGGATTAATCCATTCCCAACATAACTTGGAGCTCAATTATCTTCCTGACCACTTTAACCCTTTAAAGTACTGAGGTTACGTCGCTACATACACAACCTACTATAATATTTAATAGCTCCGAGTCTGTCCACAGATTGTATTTATGAGTTAATTCAACTCTCGAAACACAATAAATATTTCCTTAAACGTAATTAACCGGCTGAATTTCGCAATGTAAAATTAACGTGTTTTCTATTAGGTAAGAACTGAATTTTTACATATTACATGCGTTCGACGCTTCAAATTGGTAGACCTTTTAACCTATTACCTTAGTGAAAGTAAAAGATCAGTTTTCATAAACACGCACACGCACACACACACACACACACTATCAAAAACTGCATAATAAAGAGCTTCGTAAGGTATACAATTTACAAGATGTTATTAACTTAAAGAAATTTAAGGAGGATGTGACAAGTAGGACAGGTATAATAACGCATGGTGAGATGAGAAATTAATAAGACAAACAATGTACGTATAAAGTAACATTGAGGCGCAGTCGTGTAACCATTGTTGCCGTGGAAAACCAATTAAGTATTACATATTCCGAATGTTTGTCTATAGCCTTAGTTTTCCAGCACTCAAAGCGCAAGCGCCGTATTATATTGTCATCTGTGTGGCCTGTCTGGTTCTACCATATTTTTTCCACATTATCTCATAAACGGTAAGACCTTCGGAAAAACATTGAATATAAAATGTGTGTTTTGATTTCCTCTAGAACTTCTGTCTGCAACGTTTCTCATTCTAAAAAGACGCGAGTTATTTTCATAAATGTAGATAGATATTCTTGTGATGTATCCACTATTATTCTCAGATTTTAATGGAAGTTAAATTTTTCCGACAGATTTTAGAAAAATGCTTAAATATCAAATTTTATGAAAATCCGTCCAGTGGAAGCCGAGTTGTTCTATGTGGACGGACAGACGGACAGACAGATAGACAGACAGGCCGAAGCTAATAGTCCCTTTTCCCAATTTTGCGAAGGCGCCTAAAAGAAACTGGTCGGCAAACATGAATTAGAGGTGCCACTTCGTCACTTGAGTCTAGATGTGAGGATATTGAAATTGCGATATCTGAGGTTCTCACAGCGGCGCTGCTGAAGGTTCAAGACTCTTCGATGTTAGGCTTCGCCCTGAATAAGAAGGCACTACGGTGCTTAGGCACGTGACTATTTCATGACGGACTGAGAGGACAGTGTTTTCTCCTTCTCGACGCCTTTCTTACGTCTCTTACACAAATTGCGGTATTCCTATAAGAAGCGGCCCATAAAGCCCTAAGAGCGGACATCTCACAAAGAGAATTTCGTTACAATAACTGAGCGCTTCGTCACTCTTTCTCTGTGCACACACGTAGCAGCTCAACTCAGAAACTGCGAGAGGTGTTTTATTTAACGACGCTGTCATTTGCTAAGATTACATAGCTTCGGTGGCACGTGAAGGGTAGAGGAATAGGGAAAATTGGTGAAATTAGTCTAAGCTTGGAAACCCGAAGTGCTCGGAGAAAACCCTCTCCCACGCTCACTTTCTCTACCACAAATCCCACACAAAATAACCTTGGATTTATGGTGGAAAAGAGGCACTGGGACAGATGCCTCTAAGGGTAGGCTTTATAGATCTATCATAACAAGTAATTTCAAATCCATCGTAAGTCCAGTTTTGTAACCCCGCCCCCCCTCGGCCTCAAAAAGCCACGTTATCCATACATTTCCCCACACAATCTCACAGGCACTGCTTCTCAGTTACACTGCATCCACGCTCTCGTCCCGTAATAACATCCTAGTTTCCATTTTCATAACAATATTAAATGACATATAAATACACATAAAACTCCACGTATGTATCAGTTGTTGACTCCTAGCGGTTCCAAGCCCAGGAAACGGAGGGGAGTTGGACGTAGGGTTAAAAACCTACTCCATAAAAAAAAAAGGCGTTATTAATAAAATTGAAGAGTAGCTTCGGATAAGACCGAAAAACGACAGATTAGGTAATGTAAAAGGGAGATGTTAATTGGATCATGGTATGTCAGAAAGTTATTTTGAAATGGCTCACTAATTATCTTTAGCGAAGAGTTAATCCAATATAACATAGATATTACAGCGATAAAAGAAACTGGATTTTAAGGAAAAAATAGATCATGGATACAAAAACACACAAATAATTTACAGTGGGAAAGCAGCGGGAAAGTATGAATGTGGAGTGGCATTCGTTGCTAAGAGACAAGGAGTACTTTACTTGATACCAAATCTATAAATAAAAGAGCTATGCTTATTAAGAACACAAAATTTGGTAACCTATAATGAATGCATATGCACCAGCGGTAGAAAAGATGGTGTTCATAATGATTGGTTCTACCAAATTATGGAAACAGCATGACTCCATAGCAAATAATGATACTAAAACGGTAAGTGGAGATTTAAACGCAAAACCAGGGCAAGAAGATATACACAGAGGGGATATTGGAAAATATAGCTTACACTTTGAAACTAATAACAATGGAGAGTTATTGATTTTGCAATACGCAAGATTATGGTTAAAACGTCAACTTGTTTCCCCCCTAACAACATACATGAAATAATCTGGACCTCACCAGATGGGAATAGGCGACATGAAATCAGACTGACCACCCTTTCACTGAAACCAGAAGAACAAGCAATATCTTAGTTATTAGAAGTTATATGGGTGAAAATTGCGACTCTGATCACTATTTGGTACAAATCAAATATAGGTGCCTAATTAAACATGAATACATAAAAGTAAAATTAGCAAACTCCTAACAGGATAAAGGATTCAGCGGTGAAAAGGGAACTAAAAAAAACTGGAAGAAACCATGCAGTCACTTGGTGAAGAGAACTTAGGAAAAAGGAAACAAAAGAATAAGAGGGACTTAAAAACAATCTATGGAAGAAATGTGAGGAAGTAACTGGGTTTGAAACTAAAGTAACTAAATGAGAATGGTTTGAGGCGACTGTGATATAATTACTGGAAAAAAAGAATGAAGCATTTATATCATGGTTAGGAAGATCTAGTAAAGCAAGACGTATTAATTATGACTAATTAAGAATAGAAGCTAATAAAATTTGCAGACGAAGGAAAGACAGTTAGTGGAAGCAAATAAACGAGAGATATAAGGCAACTAGAAAACATTGGTCTAAAAATGCTTATACTGAAATTAAAAAATTGAAAATTCGTTTTAAACCCAGAACTGGCTTTTGTAGAAATTAAGGTAACTGGATACAAAGTAGACATAAGAAACATGGAATGAATACTTCGAATAATTATTAAGTCAGTGACATGGAATGGAAACTGAATATATACATAAACACACATACACACACACAATTCTTCAATTGACACTGAGGGAGAAGTAGAAGCACCTGCAATTGAAGAGGTCAGGAGTGCTATTCAGTTCCGAAGAATCATAAAGCACCACGCGTGGAAAGGATACCGGTAGAAATACATAAAATTGGAGGTCCAGCTCTGGAAATCAGAGTGCATAATCTCATAAAAACAATCTGGAAGAAAGAAATAATAGCTAAAGATTGGCCCATCAGTATGGTCTGTCCCATTTAAAATACAAAAGGGACAAGACACAATGCAGCAGCTATCGTGCTATGTCACTGTTCTGCACAGCATACAGAATTTTCACACATACTTGAAATACTGTATGGGAATACCAACCTGGCTTCCTAATGGGCAATCAACTACTGACCAATTATATACTGTTAGACGGTTATTAAATAAGTGTTGGAGTCAGCAATTTAGTGAGAACTCCATAAAGAAAACACCTGGCATACGACGATACAAAGTGCAGTGTACGCAAGGCCCCCAGTGCTGAACTCCATGGATAATCATACATCGCATAACAACAATGGATACCAATTACCCTACCTACGCAATATTGGAAGAAGACAGCGTCCACAATTTTTAATAATTCAGTCAAATCAGTTTTATTTGCAGATGACACAAGTCTAGTCATTAGTAGTTACAATAATATACAGTACAAAAATGATGTCAATATTGCATTTGCTCGTCTGAATGATGGGTTCAATTCAAACCTATTAACCTTAAATTATAATAAAACCAAAACATGTTCAATTTGCGGCAAAATCCAGTTCTAATAAAGAAACTTCTGTTAGTTATCACAACAACACTATTTTAAGTAGCACAAATGTTAAATTCCTGGGAATAGTAATTGAAAGCTCATGTACTTGGAAAGCTCACACATCCCAACTTTTGCCTAAATTATGCAAGGCTTGTTATCTAATGAGGGTGATTAAACCCATTATGCCCATTGAGACATTAAAAATAGTATATTACTCCTATTTCCATTCCCTTTTGACCTATGGAATTATTTTTTGGGGCAACTCCACCTACAGCATACAAATTTTTAGAATTCAAAAGAGAATAATTAGAATTATGAGTGGTTTGAGACCCAGGGATTCTTGTAGGGATGCATTTAGGGTTTGGAGAATTTTTCCATTGCAGTCTCAATGCATATTTTCCTTATTCACATTCATTGTGAATAACAAGGGTTTATATCATACGACATCACAGATACATGGTGTTAACACAAGACGTAATTTCGATCTTTACCGCCCGCAGTCAAATCTAACAACTTATCAGAGAGGACCTTATTATTTTGGTATAAAACTCTTTATTCATTTTCCTTCAAATACAAAAGAGTTAGCCCATAATATTAAACAATTTAGAGCGGCTCTAAGTGCCTTCTTACATTCCAAATCCTTCTACACCTTAGAGGAATATTTTAGCCAGGGATAGCTCCTTGGATAGTCATGACTACATTTTCATATTTTACCTTATTGTCATGTATATATATTTTAATATATTGTATTGTTTTATACATGTATTGTAAATGTTATGTAGGTATAAGTAATGCATAACAACTAAATTTTATGTGCATGATTTTATTTCCTATTGTATTTATATGCATTGTTTAGATGACGCTTGCCGATTATAGCAAGTACATGTTGTGTGACAAGTTCTGTATCCAATGGCTTTTGCCTTGTATGGATGTGCTGGAATGTGTAATAAATACAATACAATAAAATACAAGACAGTGAGAAACGCAACAATTTCCACCACAATAGTGTAGTGCAACAAAACCCACAACAACGTTCATACAGTGAACTGTGCCCAACGGACTTACCTACAATTGCTCGGAGAATGCCACGTAAGTACATACATAACCAAGTGGAAGCATCATACCTCAAAACATTCAAGATATACAAACGAACCCAAACGACATCTACCCATGATCATACTACACTACTTCAATCGTAACAATATAGTGAACAATGCAAAAAATAACCACCCCACATTACTCAAAAACAATGGACGAGTGAAGTGAAGTGCACTTACGTGCATACTGAGCCCCTGATGATGGTCAATTTGTGACCGAAACGTACGTAGGGCTATTGTAAAGTGTAAATATACTTAATTAGTGCATTTGTCGGTTGACATTCCATTTAAGTGTTGGAAATTCAATATAGATGTATATCAAATCTTCGTGGGTTTCAGTTTTATGGTATTATAAATGGAAATAAAAATTTTTGAGATAATGAATTACTTTAGAATAACAACCATGTTAGTAACATTGGTATCAGCAGCAACGGAAGAAACAAAAGCACATGTTAAGATACAGAATAATTTGGCAGACCACTTTGAAGTTAATAGGGGATTGAAACAAGAAAAACTGGCTGGCATCTCTCTTATGTAATATAGCCTTAAAGTATGCCATAAGATAATTATAGGTAGATGTAAATTCATCTTTCATTTACAAACCAGGTCAAATATTTGGTTATGCAGATATAAATATTATGGGAAGATCCCTGCAGACAGTTTAAAAGATATACAGGGAGCTAGAGGAACACGCCAAGACAGTTGGCTTACAATTTGTAACACGAAAACAAAAGTTATGATCCAATAAAGAAGAGACTTACGTTGCCAACAAATTAAAGTACAGAATATTAAAGCAGTCGATAGTTTTACTTACATTGGAAGAGAAATAGCAAAAGAAAACCAAGAGGAAGTAGAAACACAAAACCTTTTCAGCGAACAAGGTATATTTTTCCCTATTAACCGTCATAAAATCACGACTAGCACATAGAAAATACAAGACTAATGTAACCAGTACTAAGCTATAGCTGCGAAGCATGGGCAATGACTCAATGATCAGAAGAAAGGCTAGCAATATATGAAAGGAAAATACTATGAGGATTCTTTGGAGCGGTCTATGAAAATGACTTGGAATCGAAACATATAGTGAAATATATTAAGTTCAAAAGATTACAATGGGCTATTCATATTGTGCGAATGGAAAATACTAAAACACCAAAAATGTATTGAATGGAAAATTCTATGGAAGAAGATATGTGGGGAGACCACGGCCTAGATAGAACTTTTTTTTTTTCCCCTATAACAGGCCATGAAGGCCCAAAGGGGGAGTAGAGGTATAGCTCTACTCATTCTTGATCCCGGCGCTAGTTGGGGGTGGGTGGTCAGCACCACGCCCCGGCCGCTTTACCCCCGGGAAAGACCCGGTACCCATTGTATAGGAGGCTGGGTAGGCCCCAGGGCCGGTCTGGACGTATGCGAAAAATCTCGCCCCCACCGGGATTCGATCCCCGGACCGTCCAGCCCGTAGCGAGTCGCTATACCGACTACGCTATCCCGGCCCCTCAGATAGGAGAACTATTAAGAAGAATTCCTTGTTCCTGCTGAATGTAAGGGAATGGAGGAGGTTAGCAGAGGACAGGAACATCTGGTGGAGAACTACTGAAGAGGTCAGGACCCGATGCGGGCTGTCGCGCCATTGAAGACGGGAAGTACAGGAAGAAAATGATGATAGTGATAATGTAAATATATGTACCAAATTCGGCATTTAACAAAATCACAATTTAAAGATTAAATTGACTACATGTGTCTATATATGTCAATATAAAAGTCTATCTTATGATATTATAATAAATACTGAGCTGATTTAAAAGGTTTCGGAAAAAGACTTACAGTCGCCAGCATTGCGGATATATTGTGTTAAATTGCCTCTCTCCATACAGCGCGTTATTTTCGATATAATGCCGCTACAATACTCAAGTGAATGTAATCATCAGGTTATTTCTTACTAACACGTCACGCACTTCAGCATCCATTCTCCGTGCTTGACGAGGTTGAGCACTAATTACGAAAGTTGGAAACTTCGACGAGCTTCGAACGTGTTTCGGAATAAATTATCCTTAATGCATTTACTACAGAGTAGATACTTTAAGTGAAATTAATTATAGAGCTACTGGTATAGCATATCACAACAATTGCAAAGTATGTTCTGCCATTTTATTAATGCAAGAAGACATAAAGCAGTGAATTGTTAGAACTGAGTGACTAAGTTCCTCACTGATTTACTGTCTGACTGACTGACTGAGGGGCTGAATGATAACATGGGGGCATAACACACCGGTTCAAACTGCTAATAAAAAACACGCCATTGGAAAGTGTCAATTCTACCCTACTTCGAGCTTTACAACAAACAACTTCACTTAGAACGATTTTAATATCCCATCTCCTTCGAGTTCTTCCAAGTAAACGCTTTTCAAAACTTCGAACTACGAATGTTTGACATGTATGATTCCCCTTCCCCATTCCAGCCACACTGCCCAACCAACTTTTTTTTTGTGTATGGCTTGACAGCCTTATATGGGCCTGGGCCTCCTCGTTTCGTTGAGGTTTCACGATCACACACATTTGAGACACACCACAGTCGGTAGGACTCCTCTGGACGAGAGACCAGCTCGTCGCAGAGACATCTACCTGACATCACACAACACTCACAAGAGACAGACATCCATGCCCCCGGTGGGATTCGAACCCACGATCCTAGTAAGCGAGCGGCCGAAGACCCACGCCTTAGACTGCACGGTCACTGGGATCGGCTCCCAACCACCTTAGCCTCATAAATTTTAATAGCCTATTACAATAGAAGTGACGTCTGTTGTAGATGAAGATTCAAGTCTTCTGGAATTTTACACCGTGTTGACTGGTAAAACGTTATCATGTTTGAAAGCAGTGTAGTGCCTCAATCTTCAGGGCCAAGCAGTCAAACTGTGCTTGGATTTCGTGATGCTGACAATAAAGGCAACACGATCCGCCGAAACGTCGATAATATTTATGAAGCGTCAAAACAAAACATGACAGACGCCTTGAATCTTCACAAACACAACTGTAAGAACCCAGAATCTCGCATTCTTGCAGGGTTTATGTTTCTTATATACGTACAAACGTACGTAGTGTTCATCAAGTAGTGACGCAGTTTATTCCCTCAAAACAGACCACACTTCACAGTAACACCAAACAAGTGGCAATATTTTTGTTTTGTGAGTCTGTATACAGGCAGGGACGTTCGTTAAAGTAGACGTGAAGTTAATAATTTAGAAACTGAATAATACGTAACATTTACAATTTCACATTATGTGATTTGATTTACAATTTCAGTTATTCACCTGATACAGAACAAATTCTTCGACAAAAAAACAGTGAAACCTGCCTACTACGAAATTGAAAGGACCCGAATTTTTTCCTTTCCAGGCAGACTCCTTTTCATATAGGTATTTTAATTTTGGGTAATAGGGACTGTAGAATTTTTTCGCTAAAGACAGATTTCAGTTATGCCAAAGTTCCGTTTAACAGTTTAAGTGTCTCACATCATAATTAAAAATATTATATATGTACATATATATGTATATACAGTACCTGAAAAGAACGAGATGCTAAGAGCGGTCAAAAAAACATTTAACAAATCTAAGAGGCTTACAGAAATGAAACATCAGAATATTTTCAAAAAAGGGTTTGTATTTCATGCGACAGAAAAAACCGAACTCCTGTGTTTACAGGGCAGTAACATAGCGACTCAGCCCGAGCAAATTCGAGTTGTATTATGAAGCCTGAACTTTCTCTCTTGTCAATTATTGCACACTATTACACTCCGTCTGCGTTCTGGTAAGCACTCCTAGTGGCTGTCCAAAAGTGGTGAAACTCTTAATCATGAACAGAACCTTAAAAACATGTGGGGTTAATAAGAGATAACAACTAACAGACGAAGACTAGATTCGCCTGGGAAAAATGCCGTGTTGCTTGATAATTTGTTACAGACGTTTCGAAGCAACCTTCTGCCCCATCTTCGGGCCGACAACTCTGAATGTAAAGGCAGCAATTTCTTTCAAAACGTCGGTAAATACCGCCAACTAACAAAGCATAGTATCTCATATAACTGTTATCTTCGTCAAAAACAGCCGCGAAAATCTGAAATAGCACAACGCATAATGTGTTTAGACGTAAAACAAAAATAAATTTCCTGTCTCATTATTTAACGTTACGTCAACAGTTTATTATTTGTCCTCTTTAAGGTACTTTCGATAAATTGTGAAAATTGACTACTCGCTTCACCATGTTTGTCCTCATGTAAATACTCGACCCAAATGAAGGGATTTTCTTGAAATTATACATTGGAGGCTTTTATTAAAATCTGTCCAGGAAGTTCTATTTTGTTTAAAATGGGACAAGATATCAGGTCCCTTTACTTGAAGCCCTAAGTCCGTTTCTAATAATATCTCACTGAATTATTCAGGAAATGGGAAGAGTTTCCGAAAAAGCCCGAGGAGAAAATCAAAACGTTCATGTGTTGAAATCTGAAATCTTGCTGTTTACGGGATAGTTACTACACACGGAACAGCCAGGCAGGCCGTAGATGATCGAACATAATATGGCGCAAAGAAGATTCGATTTACATGTAGGGTAATTAAGCTGAGAATACGCATATATTGTAATAATATTCCATACGTATTGTTTCCGAGAGCATGAAAGTGTGCCGCTAGGATGCAGTGTGAACGATTGTTACTTAAGGCAGAAACACATACAGTCTTAATATTTAGCACATACAGTCTTTAATATTTAGCACATACAGTCGTAATATTTAGCACATACAGTCGTAATATTTAACACACGCAGTCATAATATTTAATAAGACCACCTATTGCTTTGTAGGCCTACTTGATTATAATTACCTTACAATAGGCTCTGCATGCGGTAGATTGTAATTTGTTGTCGTGCGACGTATAATCAATGATGTAAACTTTGTGCTGTCACGTCACGTTCTTAAGTAATAAATATTAAAAATATTTATTACTTAGGAACGCTTATATCTAAGACTTTTAACTCAGTTATTGGCATAAAGTTTCAATATGCCTATAAACACAGTACGAAATATTGATTTAAAGCCAGAAATTAAGCAATATTTAGACAAGTGCAATATTTGGGTTATATATGACTGATAACATTTAAAAACAAGGCAGACAATGTGCGTATAACGTAACACTGAGGCGCATTCGCATAATCATTGTTGTCGTGGAAAAGCAATAAGTATTAAATTATGAGTGTGTGTGTCCATTTTTGAGTTAGTTATCCGGCATGCAAATTGCATCTTTTCTGCGCCGCATTATATTGTCGCCTGTAGCCTGTCTGGCTCCACCATATTTTTCCACATTATCTCATATACAGCACGATTATGGCAAAAATAATTTTGAAAATAAAGTGTTTTTTTTTATTTTCTCTACTACTTTTGTCTGAAACATTTCCCATTCTACGAAGAATTAAGCGAGATACTATCACAAATGTACGTAGGTATTCATGTAAGTACTCGTTATTCTTGTGAGATTTGAAAGAAGATCGAATTTTCTTGACGGATTTTCGAAAAATACTCAAATATAATAAATCACAAGATTAAAACCAACATATTCACTGTATACAGTGCATATGTTGGTTTCAATCTTGTGGTTTGTTATCATGATACACGGTGAATATAATGTAAAACTCAAACATAAATTTTTTTGAAAATCCGTCCAGTGAGAGCCGAGTTTTTTCATGCAGCCGGGTGGACGGAAGGAAAGATATGACGAAGCTAACAGTCGCTTTCCACAATTTTTCGAAAGTGTGTAAATACATAAACAGCAAGTCCTTAAAATGGATGCTTGTAATATGAATAACGTTCTATTCTACATGGACAGTTATGGACATCAAAAAGTGTGACCCACGTGGATTAATGGGTACGAACGTCTGAGAAATTTCCAGGATCCAAAGTTTTGAACGCGGCTCAGTGCTTCGTGCTACGCACACTCCCTATCGTGCTTATAATATGGGCATTTAATACGTGCAACACTTACTGTTTTATCGTGCGCTGCTTGACGTCACCTCTCGGGCTCTAGTCGAAATGTGAACTGAGTGGGGCAATAAGATTGCTGGGTAGTTCGAAGGTTGAGCAATGACGTCAAGAATTCAGTTATGCCTGTCACTGAAGACATTACGTAAGAGCATGCCTTTCTTGGCTTTTCGTGAATCTGACATTTCTGTAATAGGTTTTTAAACCGTCGAAAGGAGGCCTGTGTTCGAATTATGTGATCCATAATTTGAAGTGTTTGGACAGATGTCATGCAATTCAAGTAAAATGGTATAGACTCTTAAACAAAGAATATCTGTGGGTTCTGTATCAATGTATTATTGTAACCGGTGTTTGGTTATACCGCCTACGCACACTTTACCGTGTTTGTTCAACGTCTTATTGCTTTATACATCCGTACACATTATCAAGTATGATGTTATATTGTATAGTTATAATTTTATTGTTTTATTTCTTTGACCCATTCGACAGCCTTCATTTCTGCTGCGGCCCTACACAGTGGCACACTAGAACCCCTCCTTCCGTCTGCTTAGTGATTCTCCCCTTACCAGCAAGTAAGCTAACGACGGTCCAGTCTCAGTAGCTTCCTTCCAAATACTTAACTCATCATTCAGTTGAAACAGGACTTTTAAATGCACGTAATTCCAAAATGCAGTCACATATACGGATACACAAAGATAAAAGATACAAGACGAACATATTTCAATATAATTTGGCCTTTTGTCCTTCCAGAAAATTTACAATAATCCACGCTTGTACCAGAAACTTAGGGAGTTGGTTTGGAGTGTTTACTTTTAAGGATAGCTTATTTTCATGAGGTCTTCACTGAAGGCGGTTTTTTATAATGTAACATCAGTAAAGGTTAACATGAATTAATACCTCAGAATCAATCACTTTTAATATTTTCTACTTTCTTGTTATAAGTTTCTTGCAGGGTTTATTTTACCTAAAAGTCGCAGAGAAAGTACAGTTTTTATTGCAAGTATTTAAGGGCCTAGTCTCATATTTACTTTTCTTTCGAAATTATGATATTCAATGTAGGTCATGCGGCATACGGAAATAAACAGGTCGTACATACTACAAGAGTTACAATGTTAGATGTCAGCAGTACCAACCAAACAGAACTTTGCTTAACAAGAAACTTGGTCAAACTTTGTTCTGCAGCCCTATCTCTATAATGTGTGGAAGTTTCTAGAATGTCACATGCATCTTGTAGGAAGTTAGTGAAGAATAGACAGTCTTACGTCCGCTAGCAAGTCGTCATAAAAGGCTCCAGCTGAGTCCACTCTCTTTATCTATTCCGGGTCCTAAAGTTTAATGAATCTCTTTCGGCAGGACAATAATCTTAAGGCTGTTAAGTGATTGTTTTTTTACTTAAAGAAGCGTTCTTAACGCCAAAGATTATATAACGCCTGACGCGGCAGTCAGTCCGATATGATTTTATTGGATTGCCTTGGGGTATGAGCTGTAACAGAGTTTTGTTTGAAGACTGCACACTGGATTCTCATCTTGTAGCAGGTCGAAAAGTTGACTGAGGATCTGTTCCAAGCGTCACGTCATACTAAATGCATCAGCGTCAGTACTGATCGCCTGCCTATCCGCATCGTACAACACACTCCACCCAAACTCCTTCACTTCTCTTCAGGGTCATTACCTCGGATAGCGAATCCCGGTAGTTCAAATTATTGCCAGATATGGCGGTGCGCTAATCAAACATTTAGGTACAACTAAATAAATTAATATAAAAAGGAAAAGGTCATCCGAAGACATACCTGGACAGGCAGAGAGGGGAAGTGAAGGTATAGCTCCAACTCATTCGAAACCCTGCATTAGAAGGAGGTGTGTGGTCATCACAAGTTTCAGGCCGCAAATAAATAAATACACACGCGTGAAAATGACCTCAGTCTTTCGTCATTCTATCGAAATCTGGGTTTGACATTTCGTGGTTGCTAGGGAGTGAGCTTACCTTGGCGGCGTCACGTTTTCTCAAAATAAGTGGATGAATAGTCTACATAATACGTGTTAGTACTGAAAAGTTTTCGCCAATTTCGGAGGATCCTCAACACTCTCAGCTCTGAAGTCTCCGGTGTCGAAACTTGAGGAAACCTGGCCTTAAACGCCCCGCTGTGCTAACTTCACTTCTTAGCACATTCCTGCCACCTTCAGCTCGCTAGCGGACTTGATGTTTGGAATGTAGTTTTGAACCCAAACCCGCAAAGCACATGCCTACAGCTGTCCTTACGTACAGCTTGCAAATGTCTGGACTCGAACAAAAAACTACTAGAGAAAGTGCGGTTACAAAACCAAGTCTGAAGACAACAAGTGCCTACTTATGTCTGGGATGGTATGAAGTCATATTTACCTACGCACGTAGTAGTCAGTAGAAAAAAGTATAAATGGAATTATTTTTGCTGCTATCACAAACAGAACAAATAATTTCATTTTAATTTACACATCCAAATAGATAAAAGTCCATGTATTTTCACATCTTACAACACATTAAAATCTATGGCGGTATCCGCTTTAAAGCGTCTGGAAGTAGGGCATATACTGTGTATCATTTGAAGCCTGAACCTTGAAATGCAAGTGACTGGAACTAACTCTTAAAGCATCTTTCCCTCCATCCCCAGGCCTATCCTTTTATTTGTAGCTCCATTACGAAACACGTGAAATATTATCTGTTATAAGTGCAATGATGCACAGAAAAAGACGTCATTCTACTAGCACATAAAAGAAGACATCATTCGTCCCTCGTACCAGCAGATACAAGAAGAGACACTCAGCTGCATATTATGGAACGGGAGAGGAAAGTATAGACATTAAGAAGTTTTAATATTTTCTGTGTCACTGTATCTATGATAGGAAGTTTTATTACAGTGATGAAAATGGAACGCCTGAGGTGGCGAGGTGTGTTACACAGACAAACTGCCGTCTAAGTACTAAAGGCGGATGGTAAATCCCCCCAGTTTATCTAACAGAATCCCCCTTACTGTGAACTTCCGTTCTCTCTTTGCCACCAACCACTTCCAGTACACAGCATACGAATAATTGTGCGGACGGTGAGGGAAAGCCTGGCGCTAGCAGCGGGCCGGGATACCAGGAAGGGGAAATGAGGGACGAATCCGCTGCGCAGTGATAAAGAAGGCGCTTTTAAAGAATCCGAAGTGCTGTAGAAGGGAGACAGCGGTACACATTTTTCTGCATGCACAGGTTTGGCAAGTAGTTGCACAAAAGCGTGAGGCAGAGAACTTTCGAAAGAGAGACATCTATCTTCGTTGTTTAAAATCCTTTGCATCACCAGCACCATAATCGTCACCATCATCATAACACCCTTTCATCTTTTTCTGGATATACAACTCAAAATAGGTTTCAACTTATTAAACTGACAAGTACAGGATGTTCATTTTATCGTGTCGTTGATTACGGCAGCTCTTAAGGTAAAGTTCTCCCTATAACAGGTCATGAAAGCCCAGAAGGGGACTAGAGGTACAGCTCTAATTTTTGTTTAACCTCGGCGCTAGATGGGAGTGGGTGGTCACTTTACCCCCGGGAAAGAGACCCGGTACCCATTGTACAGGAGGCTGGGTGAGCCCCAGGGCTGGTCTAGAAGGGTGCGGAAAATCTCGCCACGACGGGGATACGAACCCAGACCGTCCAGCCCGTAGTGAGTCGCTATACCGACTACGCTATCAATAGTTAAATAGTTAAATCAGAGATCTTAAATGTTGTATAGTTAACCACCTTCGAATAATACAGGCTACCAACGTTTGGTAAAAATTAATTTCTGTAAGAGTTAAAAGAATGTGTTTTAAATACGTCTGTCATGACAAAAACCACAACTACGTACAAATGAATAATGCGATAAAAGGAAGAGCATCTCTCTCATCGTTATCGTGAACACTGAAGCTTCCACGAGGTGTCGGGCCGGATGCAGGCCTTAGATGTGACGACGCTGCCGTGCTCGGGGATGCCGAAACAAATAATTGAACATCACCGCTATGACACGCACATCACTCTCTATACAGTATCATGCAAATGGTTCGCTGATGTCAAAGGTAATAAGATACAGCAATTGGGTTTTCACACATAGATCATACGATATCGAATTCGCGCGAGAACGTCCACTTAAATGCGACTGATGCTTACTGAAGTCGACTGACCCAGTTTCTCATGCGAAAGTTCGGCATGCGTTTCTGATTCCCTTTGAAGCCGACAAACAAGAGTTGCGGTCACAGTCAGATTGTCTGGATCACATAGCAAGCTTCTCAGTAGACTTGAACTTCCAAACTGTCTTCCACAATGTCGAGACAGAAGTAATATAATTTCGACTATTCTCCTTTACTGAAGAGACGTGATTCCGAATAAAATGCTACAATTGCTATACATAATTAATATCAACTGGATTAATTTTTTTACATTTTCAGTTTATGGTCTTTAATTTCAGAAGTACTGTCTGAAGAGAGACATGTTGATCATGGCAGGTCACATTAGCGTAATCTGATCGTCAGTCCCTCGTACGGATTTAAAACGTTATTTACTTTTTTTGTCTAGCCACAGCATGTCTACTATCTGCATAACAGAAATATGTTAAGAGTTACTGCCAAAATTGATGCAATTTCAATGTGTAAAATTTAGAAAACTGTGAGAAAAACTTGTGCTTCCCTGTATTATGAAAACAGATGTAATTCGGATTCTTTTATAACGATGGGTTTGCCCAGGGGAATCTTGTTCCTTATGTTAGCAAAGACGCTATTTTGAGTTTTCCCTGACATTTCCCTGACTCAAGGTGTTTCCGCAAATGATGGTTCTCAGTGTCTTATCAACGGTTACATTCGTAGTCTCGGTTTCACCTAAGCTGCATTGTTCCTTTTATTACAGTAATAGCTGTCATCTGGAATCTTCTTTAGTACGACTTTCCCCGTGCCGTAACTATGCAGCCTATATTATCCTGCTTTGCATGTTGTGTGCAACTGTTTTGAGTACAAAAATGTATTTGTAATTGAACAACACAACGGGGATGCGTCATCTCAAAATATCTGGAGCAATTCAAGTGTATATCCATTGCCTTTCGAACTTAAAAAGGAAACTTTACAAATGCAATGCTAATATAGTCTTTAACCAAGAATGCCTATGATTGTAACCTACTGCAGTGATAAATGTCTTTCTACTGTTATTAATAAGGGCCTGATTTTGGCGTCAAAAGGCGAAACTTGCTTTGAATGTAGTGTACGACTCTTTTGAGTAAAAGAAATAAATGTCTGTCGTTCTGGTTACCCCACGTGATGTTCGACTCTCGTGTTTTGTTTTATGGGAGCATGTGCCTGATTTTCGAAACACATTAAACCAATAATTTTCCATGAATTCTCTCTGTAATACGAAAGCCTGCGTTTACAATTTTCACTTGCAATTATTGATATTCGAGACGCAGAGCGTGATGGTAGGACGTACGGATGAACGGACACATGGTCACTGTGAATTTACGAGTGACGGTTTTTCTCCTATTATAGCAACGGCCCTATATTGGTTACAAATAACATTTTAATATTGCATCATATCCTGTTAATGTGTGCAAACATTCAAGTGTTTTCAATGTCAAGCACAACCTCTAAATACAGTCACAAATGTAATAAAAAAACGAAAAAATAATTATTGTTCTAAACACGTAAGCAATTCAAGACAACAGATGTCCGTTTTTCGTTTGTTGACGAGATTTACCTATTACATGTAACGGACCGTTTTAACTCATGCACGTGAAATTGGCGATCCTTTTGAATTATTCTGGCGGCCCGCGAAATTTTTTCAAACCAAACAACGAATACGGACCAAAGATTATAGTTTTTGTAAACAGAAATGTTCGATGGAATAAAATCGTAAAATCGTCTATCAAAGGGTTGTGCCAAACTCCGGATGCCGTATGTGGTCAGAATCGCTTAACACGTCCTGGCTGCGTGACTGTTTATTTACTTTGGCGGATGAAGTACAGTAGGTTAATGCCGCGACAGCGGAGAGGACTACACAGGCAATTTACAGATTGAAGTTAATTCAGACTTAGACGTGGATGTTTTTGAATGTATCTGTGCTCACTGGAATAATTTACAATTAATATTTATTTACATTCCCTTAACAAGAAGGTTTTAATGAGTTCGCTGCAGTGTATTTGTAACGAAGTTACCGTTACATATTTATAATTTAATATTAAATCCAACTTTTTCGAAACGGAAGACACCTAAGCAGAAATGAGAAAGAAACATTTATACATTTCAGACTTTCTCCGCAGTGTGCGTGAGGTCTTCGCTCTTCAGGGATGTTACGCGTCGTGAGTTGAGGTTTGTTACCGACGTTTCGGGAGAGTCTATCGGTCCAACCTTTAAGGGTCATGCAGTCCAGGAGTAGTATTTCTGTTCAAAAACTCAAAATAGTACCTTTTCTAATTTTTTTATTTAACGACGATATGAACTATTATGATTGTAGTGAGTCGGAAAGCAAATTCGCGAGTCTGTTTTGTCATAAGACAGTCGGCGTTTGAAAGGATATGTCAAACTTTTATGATAACACAACGTTGATGTCAAACTTTTATGATAACACAACGTTGATTACTGTATTCTCAAGAGGCTGCCATCGGACAATACTCTGAGCCAGTGAATATCAGTAAGTCCCCTCTAAAGTCTCTTTCTGCTTATATTAGGGTTATTTCAATGATATCCTCCCATTTATGTCTTGGGTTTTTCAGTGGCCTCTTACATTCAAATTTCTCGACTAAACTTTAATACTCATTCCCATTAATTAATGCTGAATACAGTTAAGTATTGCTTACATCCAGGTGTATTACTTTTGAGCTTTCACGGCAGTGACCATGTAAACAATATCGTCTGAGATGTGACGTCGTGAAGTATCGTAGAAAACTGCCGACATTTGGGAGGAACCTGCCGTGCGTAATTTACAGGTTAGAAAATGCAGACAGCAAGCTGTACCGGAACATCAGCAAATTTTTACCAGGCTACAAGCATCACATTCCGTAAGACAAGGTTGTTTAGATATAAGTAGTTTAAATATTGACAAAAAGACCATTGCATCATGGAATATTTATTAATGCCTTCATTATCGGGACTGGTACTCTGTATCAAACGCATTGTGCTTTTGGGTTCAAAGCAACTGCCTTCCGCTTGTGTCTTTAGGATTTAACATGTCGGTGCGCTGTTACGCCACAAGGACCCCTTTGTAGTGCGCCGCGATTAGAATTATGTGTTGGAGTTATTGTCTAGTGCTACAGAAGTGGTTGTCACATTGACCTTGAAGTCCATTTACTAACCAAGAACTAACATACTTGGTGTTGCAGGGTCTATGTTGAGAAAATAGTATTAGTTTGGTCAATAAACTACCTTCACTACAGCCAACGTTATATTGTTGTGGATATAAAAGCCCTCTTTCGAAACCCTATGCTGAACGAGATGAATCAGGTATACATCTATATGCTCCTAATTTTATTCCTTTATCTGCATCTAAGTTCAGAGACTCTCTTCCTTAGGTCATAACAAAGATACCGTCCAAGTACCAGGTCCTTTGTATATAATACTGTTACCTGCCTAAGCGTTTAAGGTGACAATGCTTGCGCCTATCTACTCCGAACAAGCAAGCTGACAGACCGCATCGTGTTGGCCTCTGTGACTGCTTATTCAGTGTATTCGTATCTAGCAGCCATATCAAGAAGCTGTCTTCTCAATGCACAAGATATGATCAGCCATACTGTAGAGTCAAGAGACCCATTTAATAGAGCGATAAAAATAAGAACACAAAACGTGTAGTAGAGAAATGTTACCACAGTGCACTTCTATTATTAAGTGCTATACATGTGACTGATGCCTAATGAATGGTGGAAAATTTTAACATCTCCTGTAAGGATAGCTTGGCGATATTTCCGTAGAACAATTTTTGCTACAGATTGTACCTCTCGGCTGTTACCTTGTTATAAATTAAAACGTTTGCATTACAATATGTCATTATACGTGCCCAGCAAATCACGAGGAAATGAAATGGAATTAGAAGTATCAGCTATTAGTTTACGCTGATGATGTTAGTTTTTTTGAAGAAAATATAAAAACTGTAATAAAAAGCATAGGAACTGTATCAGTCGTCAGTAGGCAGTTTGGTTCAGGAGTAAATGCAGAGAAGATTGAGTATATGCTCATGCCCCGTGTCAAATATAGGACAAATTCGCAACATGAAGTTAACTAATATATCCTTTTAAAATTTGGCATAGTTTAAATATTTGGGAAAGATAATGATAAACCAAAATGTCAGTTAAAGGAAATTAAGAGTCGATTAACGGAGCTTTTGTGTGTTTTAGAATAAAGGGATGAGCATGTTATTTTGAAGCAAGATTAAAATAAAAATTGAGAAAGGTACATAAACAGAATTGTCACACGATGCACTTTTCACCAAGTAGTACTTGCATGTTTAATGGGCGCAGCTTGAAGGACTGATGTGGGAGATGATGGGAATTAGATTTGGAAAATTCGAAGTAATTGTATCGCTAGCTAGAAATCGGTGCATACTGGAGCATAAGATTTAATATTGCTCTTAAAACAAAAAATGAAATTGTGGATTAGATGAAATTGCCTCACACTGGAAAAAATGCTGTGCTTTATGAAGACTGTACATAGTTCTGAGCTTCACAAATGGATTATATGTCTTAATACAGCCAAGTTACTATTGTTATTGGCTGCACCAGAACGTTTGCCATGGTGTAGTTAATTAGTTCGTTTACAACTTTATTAGTTTCATAAAGTCATAATTCTAAGCTGAATTCCTGTTAGTTCTGGGTTCTTTTTGGATTTCTATTTGCCTGTTGATAACAGCCTATAGATACAGGAGCCCTGGAATTTCGCTACACCAGATTTGGGTTGGAGTCATTGCTGCAGGCCTGCCATTTGGGATCGCTGTTCCGAAACTTGCACAAACACAGTGGAAGTTAGGTGGTTCAAAGGAACACGCATAAACTGAAACCATGTTCATGTGTGTTATGTTACTCAACCAGTAAAGTAAAAGGGGAAGCCCTTCCAGCCATAATGCCTGGAAGCTTGTTGTAGTTAAGCAATGCAAGGAGCTCCGTTCTCGTATAAGACCGTGAACTGACAGCTGACGGCATAGCATCGCGGCTATTGGTGTCGCGATAAAAACATGACATGTATAATAGTCCTCAGGAGAGTACAGCAATATAACGCATTTCTGATGCAAATGTGAAGGTAAAAGTTTCCCTGCACCACGCTATGAAGGCATAAGGACGAGTAGCTTTACAGCTCTGAGCAATTTAGCGCAGTTGAGTACGTTCCAAAGAGCTGTAATTGGATGTTATGGAAATGGTAGGAACCAACGGTGATCAGAAGCAAAAGTATCCAAAGTGATAGCAAAAAGTGTTATTTCAATGTCACAATTAACTTTTAACACCTTCATTTGCTTATGTAAACGCATGTACAAAAACACCCCTAGAAATTAATTTTTTATATGTTATTAGGCAAAAGGGAATTTTTTTTTTCGATCGGCGCAATAGCCCTTAGTGGATCAGCGCCTCCTCATTATTGAGGGTTCACGATCACACTCAGACACACCACACTCAGTATGACCCCTCTGGACGAGTGATCAGCCCGACATAGAAACCTCTACCTGACAACACACAACACTCATAACAGACTTTCATGTTCACGGCAGGATTCAAACCTACAATCCCAGCAAGCGAACGATCGCAGACCCACACCTTAGACCGCGCAGCCACTGGGATCGGCAACAAGGAAATTTACTGCAGTTTTAAGACAATCTGCATACTCTCTGGTTTATTGTTCACAAAATGCCTTTTATTTCATAAGTTTATCTTTTTCTGCCCAAATAATAATCATGTTTCTCCTAAACCACGCGCTTAAATTCAAACACCCACTCCAGTATGATAAAGGTTAAATAATTGCTTAATTTCAAATATCGACTTCTTTCATGAAAACTGTGAGTTGAAAATGGTCTCCCCTTCAGCGGAAGAGTACATCACTTTCATGGTGAAAGTAAATGCGCCTTCTTTGCTCTTGAACTAAAGCAACCATCCCTACTTTAAAGCCACAGATTTGGTATTCTGGAAGCAAAAGTTAACTGCAGATATATCTGGAAATCTACGTGGCCATTTCGAAAGAAAAATTTCTTTACACAGTGGCAATTCTCCTACCGCAGTTCGTAAAGTTACACGCTACATGGACCGTGGCTACGAGCAAAGTGTTGTAACGACGTGTTGCCATTAAACGAAGTCCCGCTGGTAAAGTTATTCAAAGTGGAAAACGTAAATCTTAACCCAGACACAATTCCTACTCCTTGTTGAGAGGAAAGCAGGGCACATCATATAATTTCCAGAAGATGCTACGTGGGGATTTATATTGGTCGGACTGTGGATAATAGAACTTTAGTTTCGGGGACAGACATGCTAGTTTTCTGTAGCAAAATTAGATGTCGGGGTTGTAATTAGGGAACATTAAATTGCTTAATGTTTAAACATATGTGTAAAACGTGCTGCAGAGAAGGGAAATGTACATAGAGTTTTAGCTGGAAAAATCTTGAAACAAGAGACAACTTAGAAGATCAAGGCAAACATATTAAAAACGAATGGCACCCCTTACAAGTCCAAAGTCAAATTAAATTCGACACCGCACTCCGTTGTACCAGGTCCAAAGTCGAGCTGGAATCAACAGGTCATTTTCTAATATTCTAATCTTTTTCCACTAAACTTCTGCTAGCTACAGCTTCTCATTGAACTTTGGAGGTCATAGAGTTTCTGAGAACACAAAACACTTCACCAACAGATGCACTCTTATTATACATTTTTGTATTTATAATACAGTCGCTGTGAACTAGTCCGACATGTTTTTATCCCTTGTTGGGACCATCATCAGGGACTTTTTTTAATTACCAATTACACATTACAAAGTAACAATATAGGTACATATCAAAAGTACAAAATATATATAAAGGCTAAAGCTGTAGGCTTTCTCTCTGTTGGGTTCTTGATCCACTCTGTATCGGAAATTGTCTGTTTACATGTGGGAGGCTAAGACAGTACTCAAGTAAAGTGTTTTGTGTTCAAATGACAATGCACGGTATGAATTTTCTGAGAAGTTAATTTGGACCGCACTATTGGAATTCACACACATAATATGCACTGCAAAAATCAATGACATACACGACAAAAGCGGGAAATGGACTTACGAGTGCCATGATAAAGCACAAGGGCGCGATTTTGTGAAAATTCTTATAACATTTCGGGTTACTTAAATGGTGGGAATTATCCTGGGCAGGTGATTAACTATCAGATTGTCAGGAACGAATTAATGGGTTAGAATTAATTTGGTAAAAATCAAACATGTTCCAACCTGTTATTTGTACAGTAGACCACTGAAAAGAGTGAAGCATTATAGGTTAGCGGGAATCTGTTCCAATTTGGAAAGACAGGTTTTATGTTACCTCCACATGCACTGACTACATGTCACTGAAATTAAACGATGTTTTGGGCGTCTGGACAATACACCGTCGGGGAAAAAAACTGATTAAGTTTCCGCAACAAGCAAACAGTTTCATTTTAATTCTATCTAATTTCAGTGAGTGAGCAACTCAATAAAAACCGCAAACATGTTGGACGAGAGCTAAATTACTGAAGTTTGGCCATGTTACAAACATGTTACAAACACAGGCGAATCGAACAGATACTGACACTGAAAAATTTTCCACGTGGCGTAAGAGTGTCAATTAATCTGCTGTGACGGCCCCTGCTATTACATTTCATTGAAAAATTGGTTTTGTATAAAACATACGTTTTACAGGACATACTTTCCGAAACTATTTATTGTCCTTTCGCAGACCAGGAAGTCACACTGCTTTCTGCGTAACGCCTCAAAATTTTGATTCTATTTGTGCCATCATTCAAAAAGGAGCAGTATTACTCGCGATAAATATGAAAGCCGTCAACCGGAGGGATTTTAAAAGAGAGATGACCAGGAAAATAGAGAACAGAGAAAAGGCAAAAATCCACCGATATCAATGACAGAGTTAGAGTGTTCCTTGGGGGAGTGGTTTGGAAACAATTATCATCGAGTTTCAAGGGAAATTATACTCACTTATATATATCATGTGTACAAACTGCAGTAAAGGGACTTCTAAAGGAAATGTTTAACTTCTCTCTTCGTCCACAATCTTTATCAGCAATAATCTTCAATTCCGTAGAGCGCGAGTCCTCCTGTTCAGAAACTGACATTCGCTCAAATGTTTAATAAATTATTCGTCATTTATGTAAACGAAACTTTGCAATGATTCTGCCACTTACTTACCTTCATCCTTATGTGCTCAGATCCATTCTGCATCCTTACATGTCTGACGTCCTGTCTATTATTCTGCCACTTACTTACCTTCATCCTTATGTGCTCAGATCCATTCTGCATCCTTACATGTTTGACGTCCTGTCTATTATTCCCTCCTACGCGCCTGAATCTCCCAAGCACTTTGTTCCATTCAACTCCAAATAACCAAACTTCACGGAACATGGTCCTTCTTCAGAAGATTACAATCATTCAGCCACGTACTCAGGATATTGTCCGCGTTTTCTATTTGTAATTTAATTACCGTGATCACAAGAGTCAGTTCCTTTCAGGTTTCCCGATTCACATTTTACACGAATCTCTGTTTTTATTCAGTCGTGTTACATGCTCCACCAATTTCGTTCTTTTTATTAATCAATTCAATATTACTTTTGCAGAGCAGAACTTATGAAGCTTCTCTTTCTACAATTTCTCCAAATTCCTATTCCTTCCTCGTTCTTACGTTTAAATATTATCATCAGAGAAGTAAATTTTAGTCATAGTGGATGAGAAATTTTAAAAATAACTGTAAGTATTTTTTGTGAAGGGACCCGCAGCAGATGCTACGGACGCACTGCAACCCTGAGGCTTATTGTGCAACCCTGTGACGAAGATGATTAGTTTTTTTCGTTTTTCCAAGTAATGGAGCACCGGTGGAATGAAATTGACAGGGAAAACCGAAGTACTCGCGGGAAAACCTGTTCCAGTGCCACTTTGTCCACTACAAATCCCACATGAACTGAACATGGATCGAACCCAGGCCTCCGCTGTGACAGGCCGGCGACTAACCACCTGAGCCATGGCAGGCCAATACTAAGTATTGCACTCTTTGCATAAACTCATTATTCGAGAAAACAAAGAGTTAAAAAGCCATTTTAAAATAAGTATTCAATACTGTAAATATTATAGACGGCGACAGCCAGGTTATCAGGGTCGGTGTAGTGACCAAGCTGTGGGGTGCACAACAGAGAAATCATGATTTTATATTATCTTCACCGTGCATTTTTTAACAAATCACAAATTACACACCAACGAAATGCACTATGTTCTTTCACTCTTTATACTTTTACCCCTATATATGTTTCAGCTCTTACACTAAGAGCCCCCTGAAGATGGCCTTGTAAAGGCTGAAACATTTATGGGGGTAAAAGAATAAAGAGTGAAAAAAACATAGTGCATTTCGTTGGTGTGTAATGTGTGATTAGAGAAATCGTGGTCCGTCTTCCGCCAAGAGAAAAGAGCATACTTCGTCTCGAGTTTGTTCAGACCGACTCCGGGGTGCATCGAGCCTCTTACGCAGTGGGTACAGGGCTTCTTTACCCTAGGGTAAAGCGTCGGTGGCTTCAAGCTGATCACTTACCTCTACCTAGTGCTGAGATTAATAACAAATTAAGCTATTTCTCCACTCCACCATACGCTTTCATGGCGTTCACAGGGACATGTTTACCTTTACCTTAAAATTATTAAAAGACCGGAAAAATTTCTCTGTAAAGTGAGTGGCCAGGTTTACAGAACTGCTGCTTAATTTGCAGCAATGGCAGGGTATGTTTTTCCTGCCATCATGCTTATACTGCCTCTGTTGGAAACCTACGTTTCGGGCCTCGGCTTTACAGCCCTAGACGCTGGGAAAATATAGAAGTAATACGTGGGCAGTTAAGCGGAAGGAAATCGTTTTAACGCTGCTGCGAGAACGAGCGGACATGTTGTGGTACACTGAAAACACTTGTGGCAAGAGCCGGTGTGAGGACACAGTGGTAGCACATCTTTGTTAACTGGGGAATACGAATGGTTTTATATTGTTAGTTGCGTGAAATACACCCATTAAAAGAAGAAGTGTGTATTGAAATTCTTTCCGTACGCAGAACTGAGTCCCGAACGACAGTATCGTACTGCGAAAGCACAGCTCCTCGAAAACAATATACAACTACAGCTCACTTACCAAAGTCACTCACTCACTCATTCACAGTATTTAGGTGCTTATTTATTAGTGAATTGCTAAAAAAAGCTGTCAGTACATGAGACTGTAAACTGTCAGGTGATGGTGTGATTAGTTAATAAAGAATTCGCAACGACATGGACGGATGCGGTCATGTAGTAAGTCAGGCATTAACCCGGAGTTTGCTTAGAGGGAGAGGAAAATTACGAAATACCTCAGCCAGAATAATCGATGACCCATCAAAGATTAGAAACAGGCATCTCCTAAATACACGTCAGAAACTTTACTAGTGAGCCAACTTGCTCGATCCAATGTATGATTCATAAAAAACACTTCATAAATGAAGATATTTAAAAGGTAATATGAAACTTTAAAATTTAACATCAACATTTTCACTCGAATGTAAGTTTTAGTTTTGTAGATAGGAGATAGATATTCCGAACTGAGAGCTAGAAAGGATTCCCAGAATTTAGTCTGAGCTTAATATAATCGCACATAATTCTAATGCTTCTGTCGTTTCCATTTCTCTTTGAACTCTGCCTCATATCCAAAGGACCTGTTATCTTAAGTGAAAGTTTTATTTCGTATCAACAAATGCACATAAACATATAGTGTCAATAGTTTATTCCTAACTTTCCCCGATACGTATTTCGGCGTTTTAAACCGCCATTACCACGGGGTCTTAGAGGTTTCTAGCATAGACCAAATATTTATAGAATAAAATATTAAATTTAAACCTGTTATCTGTCTTTATAACATGAATCTATTCACTGTTAATAAACAATGAACATAATCCAGTTACGAGTTTCAGATAATTTTATTTCTGTGCATGTCAAAGGCGGCACCATAAACCTCATAACTTCTTTTAAAGTGGTTCCCTAATCAAATGAACTGCATGGGAAATTAAATGGTGTTTGAAAAACCACTTGAGGCCACTCCGCCGAGTTCAGTGCTGTGTGAAAGGACGGGAGCTGAAGTGCATGTGGCCGGTTTCGACGGCCAGCAGTAGCTGTTCGGCACGTAACGAGGTACTGGAGCGCTGCTTGTCCACATCATGCTGCTGTCCGCGGGAGAACAGTGCGCGGATTGTCACATACACCAGAATACAAAAACTATTATTTGTAGTAGAGCTGGAAATAATTTTGTATTTTCAGACTATATTAATAGCTTAAAAATTAAATTATGGTACATGGGTACAAAAATTTTATTTTATGTCACCACATACATTCCAGCAACTGCACTATAATTAGATACAATAACTTACGAACATGTGGTAAACCTCCTACATGTTTCGGCCTTTTTCCGCCATCTTCAGGAAGGTATTCAACAAATACAGATACAATAATGGGTATTTATGTCATACCTCTATGACATGTAGGAGTAATATCACATGTTCGCATCTTATTGTATCTATTTATAGTGCAGTTTTTGCAATAGATATTCTAGTCTTATTGCACCCGGAATATGGATAATTTTAAATTTATAAGTGTGTTTTATATGAGTATGAAACTTGGTCTCTCAGATTTAGGGAGGAACATGGGCTGAGGGTGTTCGAGAATAGGGTCCTGAGGAAAATATTTGGGCCCAAGAGGGACGTGGTAAGGGAAACTGGCAGAGATTGTCTAATGAGAAGCTTCATGATCAGTAATCCTCAACAAATATTATTCAAGTGATAGATAAAGAAAAATTAGATGTGCGGGGTGTATGGAACATATGAGGAAAAGGAGAGATGCATACAGGGTTTTAGTGGGGAAACCTGAGGGAAAGAGACAACTTTGAAGACCCAGCCGCAGATGGGAAGATACTACTAAATGGATTTTGAAGAAATGTGATGGGATAGAGCAGACAGGATTGATGAGGCTCAGAATAAGGACAAGTGGAATCTTTTAAACATGGCAATGAATTTTTTGGGTTGTTGCCCGGCGTAAATTTTTGGTGTATGACCAATGTTTCGGAATCACTTGTTTGTCCCATCTTCAGGGTCTTAGGTAAAAATTCTTTTTACCTTTTTACCTAAGACCCTGAAGATGGGACGAAAAAGTGATCCCGAAACGTTGGTCATACACCAAAAATTGACGCCGGGTAACAACCCAAAAGAAATTTAAGCAACATTACGACCACGGCGGAAGCCTTCAATTACATATGGTAATGAATATTCGAGGTGCACAAAATGCTGGTTCCTTGACTCGATATGGAAATTCAGTATTAACTTTTCAAGAAGGACTGTGCTGCTTGGAGGTAGTTACTGTGTACGTGAGTGTTGAAAATACATTCAAGCAGTCGATTTATCGTCAGAACGAGCAAAACTGGCCGCCATATATATGATGTTATTATCATTTTGCAAGCCAATTATTAATTGAATTCAGAGCTGACAAGGCATAGGTGAATCTTATCTTTTGTGTGTTCAGCGTACCTTTTGACTACCAACAATATACTGCGGACATTCCAAACATCAAACACAGTGGAACACAAACTGTCTTCGTTATAGTCTAAATTCTTGTCTTACACAACGCTCATTCCTATTATAGGGTAAAATGTTAAGATAATTAGTGAACATAAAATTTCAACTGACACGAAAGAAAGTGGTCGTGGCCTATTTCGTCGTCATGTCCTAACATTTGGCTGGAGGGACTGAGGAAATCCCAGAAAATCCTCAATTGAGATAGCCAGTATCAGAGACAAGAAATGAAGCTGGGATCTACTGAATATGAGGCACGGATGCTACTCCCTAGGTCGCAAATTTCACTCAAAATTCCTCCTGAAAAGACCTTTAGTCGATTAACTGATCCACATATTTACAGGATTTGTGTAATCCAAATTTTTTCACAGTGTCCTCAAGACGTTATTACAAAGCAGTCGCGTTCAGCCCACAGCCGCACATCATATAACTTTACGATCCATTTCTGTAACACCTTCAGAACTACGTATACAGGATATTCCGCTTAAGGTACGCCAAATTTCAGGGTGTTATTTTATGCGTCACTTTGAGTAAAAAATGTTATATCAACATATGCTTTATTATCAAACCTTACGTCCCTACGAGGATTTTAATGTACGCACATGTCTCTAATATTTTTTATTGACACAATCCTTCCGGCCGCACTATGGCCCTGTGGTCGACTCAGCCTCTAACAGAAATGAGTACCAGGAATATTTCCTGGGGTGTAATGGCGGCCGGTGCGTAGGGCAGACAACCTTACCACCTTCATGTGCCGATTGTCTAGAAATCTGGGAGCCTCAACCTCATGGAACCCTAAGGGCTTGTCCAGGCTTTTAATGGGATTGCTTTATCTTTTACATGTCTCTAACCGAAAATTTTGTAATATATGTGTTTTATCATACTGTACAAATAAAAAGAAACTTACATGTCAGATAACACCACAAAACAAACACATCCATCATGTCTTAACCTACTGTGTAACACGTGATAGACAACACCACAAAACAAACACATCCATCATGTCTTACCCTACTGTGTAACACGTGATAGACAACACCACAAAACAAACACATCCATTATGTCTTAACCTACTGTGTAACACGTGTCAGACAACACTACAAAACAAACACATCCATTATGTCTTAACCTACTGTGTAACACGTGTCAGACAACACCACAATACAAACACGTCCATTATGTCTTAACCTACTGTGTAACACGTAATAGACAACACCACAATACAAACACATCCATTATGTCTTAACCTACTGTGTAACACGTGTCAGACAACACCACAAAGCAAACACATCCATTATGTCTTAACCTACTGTGTAACACGTGATAGATAACACCACAAAACAAACACATCCATTATGTCTTAACCTACTGTGTAACACGTGTCAGACAACACAACAAAACAAACACATCCATTATGACTTAACCTACTGTGTAACACGTGATAGACAACACCACAAAACAAACACATCCATTATGACTTAACCTACTGTGTAACACGTGATAGACAACACCACAAAACAAACACATCCATTATGTCTTAACCTACTGTGTGACACGTGTCAGACAACACCACAAAACAAAGGCAGAATTTTTACCCTGCTGCCTACACAACATGAAAAACATAATACTACAAAGGACGACGTCAATTTTTATTTATCTTACCGAGTTAGTTTAACTAACTCGGTAAACTTAAATAACTAACTTAGTTATGTAAGTTCACATAGTTACGTTAAAATGCGAAAAAAGTCGGATTTTATTATACAATACCAAAGACTAACAATTTCCGGTTCTGTTAGATTGATTACTGCTCAAAATAAATTCTACCGTTCTGTATGCATAATTCCGCGTGTCTCATAACGTAATTACAAGAACACAGTTCTTGCCAGTGGTGGGAGAAAACGTAAAGGTTGTTTGTAAGAACTTGCACCGTACAGTGCTGTACAGTATTTGAAACGATTAAAATTCTCGTAGCGATATAACGGCTGATAATCGGGTATATTTTGATGTGGAATATTTAATAAAAATGACCATATAATAACATCCTGAAATTTGGTACACTTTATGCGGAACTTCCTGTAGGTCCTCAAAGTGGCATTTTGGATGATGTTTTCCAGACTGACGCTGAATAAATTTCTCATGTCGCACGTCTGATAGATGTCCCGTTGATTCATCATGTTAATAATTTCTCTGTGCTAAGTGATGACCCTCCTAAAATAGACCACACTATTTGGTGAAATGCGCAGATTATGACGAAGGGACGTTAGCTAAGTTAGTTCAGTGATAAAATTTCGATACTGTGAAGATACTGATTGGGGTTACGGATATAGTTTTTATAATTTCCACCCAAAGTCTCTTCTGTGTATAAGAAACACATAAATAAATAACATACATACATATTTTCTAACACTTTCTGGGTTAAAATTTGTGTACGCTAACCCGATTAGCCTTGCCAATCATTTGAGAGTGAGACAGTTCTCTAATCCTCCACCATAATATCCGTCTGTTTCCTGCCTTATGACGAAACACACAGGACCACATCCTGTGTGTAAATAAACTAATAATGCAAAGTGCCCTGTTGAATAATATATGTGTGAAGATATGCAGATGGGGCAGCGCGAAACTAAATGCAAAACAAATTTCACTCGTGTCCCCAGGGACGCAAGGGCGCAGTACAAACAATGCTCCACTCTGGTTGCGTATCGGTTAAATTATTGCTAGCTGCAAAATTGAATTGTGAATACATGAGACTGCATAAATGCGGCCCTCCTTTAGGCGTAACACATGTAAGATTCTGAAGCGAAACCTCGGACTTTTGCTTGCACCAGAAGTAATGACATTGCTCAAGTTACAGTTCTGTTTATGAAAATGCTGAGAGCAGGACTATATGCCAAGAAATTTAAAACTAACAACATTATTTAGAAGCGTTTTTTGAATCGAAAATTTAAATGTTAGGCCCGTAGAATATATCATGAAGCCGCGCTAAGACTGCCATCTACCTACTCCTTTGATCTGTCCATTATCACTAAATAGGCCTTGCAGTCAGTCGTCGAACTCTCACCGCCGAGGCTCGGGATTCATGCCAGACCAGTCTATGTGGGATTTGTGGTAGACAAAGTGGCACTGGGACATGTTTCTCACCGAGTACTTCGGCCTTCCCCTCTCAGTAGCAATCCGCCAAAGCCCCATACTTCTACGTTATCCAGCACCGACGCTGTGTAATCACAGCAAATGGTATCACAGTTAAATGACAATTAAAAGTCACGAATTCTTTATTTGTATATGTTTCTTGCCTATCAAATATGTGGTAAGCATACAGAGCCCTTCTTCAGACGCTGATAGTTACTTAGAAAGTCTAAAAATACACAGTTTACGTGAAACCCGAAAACTGGATTACCCTGTCCACAAGAGACGCTGGCTAAATCCTGTTCTCAGACAGTGGAATTCAATTCAGACTGTAACGTTTTAGATTTATTTATTCCACTTCTGAGAAATGAGAAGTGCCTTATTTAATGACGCTGTCAACTGCGACGATTATGCAGCATCGGTGATGAATGAAATATGAGTATGGAGCATGATGCTGTAGAGATATGTGGGCCTAAGAGGGAGAAATAACTGAAAGATGGATTAAACCGTACAATGAAAAGCTTCATGATCTGTACTTACATTTCTCAACAAATATTATTAGGGTGATCAAATAAAGGAGGATGAGATGGGCACAGAATATAGCACGTACGGACGAGAAGAGAAAAACATTCAGAATTTTGGTGGGAAAGTCAGAAGAAAGTACAGTACTTCGAAGACTTCATCTTAGATGAAAAAATAAATTGTAATAAATCTTAATGAACCAGTCTGTGATGATGTGGACTGGATTAATCTGGCTCAGGATATGGAAAAATGGCGGAGTACACTAAATGTCCTATTGAACCGTCAGGTTCCGTAATAAGAATAGAACTCCTTGGACAGCTGAGGAAATGTTAGCTTCTCAAAAAGGACTTTGTTCCATGGGGTTGTTTAGTAAGCGAATTAGTTACAAAGAAACAGTTAAAATTAGAGTTGTTAATATTTTGATGATCATATTCTTGGGAGCGTGGAGTAGAAACGACTCATCTTTTTTGTTCAAGGGCATCACAACACTCAGTATCATGTGAACTGGGTTAGAACGAATCCCTTAATATCAAACTAGCACATTGTTTTGAGTGTTACATACGTAAATCTGAAGCATGAATACAAATCGAACAGTGCAGTCCAACATAGCTCTTTTATTACAGGAAGAAATAAATCTCTTTTTTTACAAAAATGAAACATGTTTGGATCCTATCGGATCATCATCAGGCCTATAAAATATATTTTTACAAGCCTCATGAAAACCCGATGGGGTCGTAACAAGTAGGACTTTCATATTCAGAAGGTTTAACAATTTTATAACAGAAGAGTTGCATTGGACTATATTCTCATTATACTGATGATTTATGAAACACAACAGGATGTCGTCCACTAAGAATATTTATAGCATTTCGTGCAGTTACGCTACTTCAGGTGTATCTAAAGGAAAAAGATAATTGAAATGGTTTCACTGTAGCCTTCACAATTTTATCCAGAACTTCCAGAAATGGAAAGCACACTTCAGCCCTCTTCCGTTTCGCTTCGAAAAAGTTAGTAAGTTTTTTCTGCTACTCCTCTTCACACAACTTAATTCGTTATACTATACCTGGTGTATTCCCTGCCATTCCCTAACCCACTAGTTGTCACCCGGTGTGCCGAGGCACAGTGGCCGCGGCCAAGAAGTTTTGAATGCAGGAATGACAGAAATGATGCGCAAAATGAAATTTTGAAAATGAAAGACCAATAAAAGTGTTCCTTAGGCACACTAACGCAAACAGATTTACGGAGGGACATGGGGTTTCTATAAATCTTTATATAAAATTTGGAAAGAACTGAATTTTCTTGAACACTTGAAATTAATAATGGTACCAAGACTTCATAATCTTCCATCTCTAAAATAATTTTGTATTTTATAAAATAAATGAAATTGTTTAAAACGCACTTACGCTTATTATACACTTGAGTATTCTAATTCTAAAGCGAGGTGGAATAAATGAACGAATATTCCGAAAGTGCCACAGGTAAAAAAATTTTAGAAACAGTGCCGTAATTGTTGGGTTGATATGTCTGCAAACAGTTATCCCATCCTTTATAACTTAAGACTACCTGGCCCCAGGTTAAGAATGAATATCAACTTTCAGAGACCTCTTTGTCTAAGTTTGTCTAAATCCTCCCTTGTTACATCACTCCTTATCCTGACGCTTGACATACGACAAAGTCTGACAAGTTTTCTGTTGCTTGTCTCGTGGGCCCAGTTTACCGGTCACCAGTAGATCGTTCCACAGTCGCTACTCCCCACAACCAGATTCTACTTGCAGATCCATCTTGCTCATCCCTCAGTATAGTCAATTTAATACATTGAGAAACAAATCTGCCAATTTTGACACTATGATTTTTAATAAATATCCAAGGTAACGCTGCGATAGCATAACACGACTCACATCCTATTAGGGTGATAAACTCAACCAAGATGGGATGGACTGAGCATCTAGTACGAATGTACCACATGAGAAATATATATACAAAACATTGGTCGGAACTCCTGAAGAGAAGGTACCAATTAAATACCTAAGCTTTGGTGTGGAATAATATTAAAATGAAGTTGTAAAAATTAGGATGTGAGGTTGTAGACTGGATTAATCAGAAAAGGTACCTGTCAAGGGATTCTTATAAACTTCACAGTTTCAATACATTAGTGGTGAGTTCTTAAGTAGCTACATGAACATTGCTTTCTAAAAAAGGACTATAGCATAAAAAGTTGTTTATGTTTGGAGTTATTAGGATCCACTACATGGAAGCCTCATTAACTTCACGTCAGTGAAATCCCATCTCTGACATCTAATAACCCTGCCGTCATTACAGCTTTCAAGTGGACTGAATGATGACATCGCCTGTCATTTGAAGTGGCTTCCATCTGTGACCGTCCAATATAGTTTTTTCTCTTTCTTACAGGAAAATCGTAAAATTAGCAGGATTGCTATTGAACTGCTGCTATGGCATCAATATTCCTTTAAATTATGAAAGTGATTACCGTGACACATGACTCACTAATGTACCAACGGTAGTTGTTTTTTATACCTTTTAATTACAGTCTCTGAATGGCTACTGGATATATGACCAGGCTCCTAATTTCGACAAGTGCAGGGGTTTTCTTGCGCCACCTTTCCGTAGAGCCTCTAAGGACCAGCAGTAATTATAACGAATGCATGCCTACTATTTGTAAGGATTTTGTGGTTCTTCAAAGCTGGTTAAATTTGTCTTGATAATTTTAGTCTTCAGCGATGAACAAAACTGCAATCCACATAAAACTCTGGATGCTATAACAGTGTCCTCTCAACGTGAAAGAAAATAGCGGACGAGTGGTAGAAAGTAAGTTTTAAATATAATAAAGTACTAGTAAAGGAATGTTATAGGTAAACGACTTTCAATAAACAGGGGTAAGGTGTTTCTGTTTCGCTGGTCTCAGTTTAGAACTACTAAACTCGTGTTTCAGAAAGGACAAATTCCTTTGCGCTTTGCTAACCAAACAAAGAACAGTATCTGTTGACAGGTCGTAGTCGTGATTTTAGCAAACATTGTTTATAAGCTGCGTAATACACATCCACTTCTCTGGTTTTGCAAGTCGGCTTATTTCCCCGGTTATCAGAAATGAGGGAATTTACCGAGCATGGGACGTCAAGCGACAACTCTGACTTGTGTTCAGGAGGTTACCAATTCGAATCTCTGCCGAAACATAGACTATCATGCAGAGGATTTTTTCGAGGTTTTCCTCAGATTTTCCAGGTAAATTCCGGTAAAATACCTTAAATTACACAACGACTCCTCTCTATTACACACGCGTGTATATGCTTATAAAATAAGTGATACTGTTTTTACTGGTGTAAAATTTGCGTGAAACGGAGTCATATAGAAGAGAGGAAGGAAAGAAAGGAATAAAGGGAGGAGAAGGTAAGAAAGAAAAGGAAAGTGTAAAAATGGATGTAACAAAGGAAAAAAGGAAGAACTGACGGAAGTGACAAAAAGAGATGAGGAAAAAGGAAGAGTAGAGGGGAAGAAAGAGATAAAAATGAGAAAGAAGAAGACAAACTGAAAACTTATGTATCAGTTAACATTTCGGGCGCTTTTGCTCTCTTACTGTTTCTAGATTGTCGTTTTGTGAATCCTAATTTTTGACGATTTAAGGCAAAACAATGACAAATGTGAGTATTTTAAATGTGTGTTCCCACTGTTTACACAACGCACACTGTAAAACTTCTCCATAACTTAGAAACGTATTTAATAGGATCTTACTGGATTGTATCTTTGTTACTACAGTACGAAAAAACATTGTGTGCATAATAACAGTGAAGAGTGAAGCAGAGATGTATTTCAGTAGAAGTCTGCATTAACAAAACAAAAACAGATTTCTTGAAAAACCACAAACCCCTAGAGACGAATAACATTTCATTACTATTAACCTGTTATTAATTATAATAAAACAACAACTAAAATAGATCATTAGCTACTTTCAGAATCGGGAAATAAAAATAAATAATAAAATTCAGTAAACCTGATACACAAGGTACAACAAACCAAGTCAACTTCCAACAATAAACCAAACTACCCCCCACAGTGCAAATAAACTATAGCAAAAAAAAAATAAATACAAAAATACAAAAAAAAATAATACTTTACCAAACCATAATCACTCAAACACAACATAACAGCAAGTCGCCCAATAAAACTCAGACCATGTCGAATCGCACGACACAATTATTCAGCGTAAATGAAATCTCAACTAACAGAAATGATCTGATAACATTATCACTCCAGCTACAACTTCCGGTAAAACCACTTTGTTACGACTTATCTCATTAACAAATAAACGAGAGCGACGGGCGATGTGTACATATGAAAATTCGTTCATCTGTCATTTAGTAGTTACATGTGGATGGATGAGCGGACACAGCAGTTTTAGTACGCTGTCCGCAGGTATGTGAACGAGCCCGAAAATGGAAAAAAAGATGTCTACAATACAAGAAATTCATAAAGAATATTTGTTTTACCGCGTAGTATTCGTCTGCTCTTCGTATGTTCTGCTCGTACCTGACAAAGTTGTTACATATCACTTAACATTCACTGACGGAACAAACAAAGAATGATCACTTTCGGCTCTGTATGCGAATGAATTAACCAGACAGCTCTCATGTACACTATCAGAAGACTGATAAAAGTATTGGATTTTACACTTCAGTGCATAAGTTACTAATGAATTTATGCCAGTCTGCAGCGGCTATCAGTTCCCATTGACGTAAAATTGAAACGATTCTAGTTCAAGGGGCTGACTGCAGTGAGCGGGAGGCAGGAACACGTTCAATTAAGTTATATATCATAAAGAATGCATTTAGGGAGAAATTTTTGATGTGTAGCAAGAAAAAGATGAATTATAATATGACATATTTAAGGCAGTCATATCTGGCCAAGAAAGTTTTAAAACTTGTAAGTATTACAAATTATAGCTTTTAAAGTTTATTCTGGGATTATTTACTTTCAGAACCATGTCCACCATCTCGTGTTAAAAATCAAAAGCTCTACGTTTCGGAGACAGGATTGGTCCCAATTCCCATGGTAATAATAAAACGGGTTGCCCAGAGATTGAGAATATATTTACCTTTCGGGGTCCACTAAGGGTTTATCTTAATTTTAACCTGAAAACGTAGACTGATCCTGTTCCCGAAACGTAGTGTTGTAACACGGAAACGCAGGCAAAGACCACAAATTAAATGATTCGAAAGGGATATACCGAAGTATGAACTCTATAGGACTGTACTTTAAATAACACGCGTGTTTGCGCGCGTACATGAGTATTGAATTGTATGTAAATTATTTGCGATCAAACCAAGTTAGAATATATTGACCGTTGACTTAATGTTTAACAGTACCCTTATTATATCATCATACACATGTGTGAATGAAGAACAACCTTTATCCAGTGCAACAGTCCCTGATAATGGAGACAGAAAGTTTCCGAAACTTTGGGCTTTCGCTCAGAAATTACGGGCTGATCACCAGAGATTTTATAACTCATGTACCATAAAACCTCCCACGACTTCTCATAAAACATTAACATATTCACGCACTATGAAGAATTATGCTCACTTTACACCAAAGTATGATCAGGAGATATTGCTACGAATTGTTGTATAGCATAACTTACATTCTAAAAGTAAAGTCAACCAAAAATACGTAAGGATACTCACGTGAGGTGTCATACTTGATGCCATTGAGTTCATCGAAACACGGAAGAAGTGCTAAAGTTCCAGCAGGAGTTTTCGGCCAACACAGGAGTGTGTCGTAGGCGTAGGGACAGAACAAGCCTGACTCTCCGCCGCTTCCGACAGACTCCAGTTCTTTTGACAAGCATTCCATCTCCCGCTGTATGTCCGTGTTGTTTAGAAGAAGACCCTTATTACCTTCACTCTCCTCCTTGAATACAATATCAGAGGCGGTCATTATGAATGGGGATATTCTGACACGAAAATCACTTTCACGATTTCACAAACAGTCTCACTTGAGATGCATTTTTTTACGTAGTTCGGTTACTGTGTATTTTGACTGAGATACAAAACAATTTCCTGCATCCATAGGCCTGAAGTTCTGACACGAGTATCACTTGCAATTTCACTTGAAAACAGCTGCGTTCAACTTTTCGGTTTGTACGTATTTTTATTCAGATATAAAACCTGCACCATCTTTTTCTCGGTTATATGACACTATTACCTATCTAGAAGCTCGCCACTTGGTAATTGCAGTTTCTATATGTGATATTCCAGTTGTGTTGACAGCGGGAACCGAATATGTGTAGTCGTAATCATATTCTTCTTAAGGAAGTGATAAAATCAATTGTGTAATTACATTAGATAGTACTTATAATGTGAGAGCTCACTTGTGCTTAAAGCCATTGCTGTTACACTGTACAGTTTTCGTTTACATGTTTAGAACAAGTCTGTCTCAAACACTGGGCGACTCTCTGCAGCCCACGTCCAGGAGAGATAAGTCTTTGTAATTAAAACCAAAGTCGTCAGCAATATACACACGAATATAAGAATTTGAAGAATTATCAAATTTATAAATTATTAACATTCTCAAACTGGTCTTCAAATTGTCCAAATACTTTAGTGACTTGTCGCACAGACAGTTCGTTCGTCACTGTAGCCTTATCTAGCGAACATTTTCAGGCTCCTGGCCCCTTCACCTGAAACAATAGAAAGGAAACCTTTTATGCAGTTCACATTGTATGGAATTAAGCTTGTTTAAGAATAGACAAGGAATTGTTTAATAACTGATGTTACGCAAATAACACATAAGTATGGTACATGGTGGAAGAGTGTCCTATCTGACGCTCAGTCTTGTATGTTACATAGGTTATACTGTCGGCCCGTACCTGCTGTGGAGTTCTTACTGCAAACATTTTTTTTAATTTCTCGTGAGTTTTAAAGACGCTCAATTTGGATTTTCACAGGGATATCTATTAGTAAAACTGTAAGCCCAAAGGTCACCCCATAATATGCCACAGGAGACACAGAAGTGGAGTAGAGGTTTAGCTAGATGGGGGGGGGGGGGGGGGGGTAGTCAACATCACGCCCCGACCGCTTTATCTCGGGAAAAATCCCAGGTATCAATTCTAGAGGAGGCTGCATGGGCCTTAAGGAATGTCTGGACGGGTATGGAAAAGAAAATAACTTGCCCCACCTGGGTTCCAACTCTGGACCTCCCAGCCCGTAGAGAGTCGCTATGTTTGTACGCTGTCCCGGTCCCCGCCAGTTATTGTAACTATAGTTGCCCTGAATTCTAGGAGGTGAATGCTGCAATATTATCCTAAATCAAGATGCCTAAACTTGCTATAGTCCTTTATACGTTCCGCACATCCTCGGTCAAAAACCTATGACCCGCATTAAAGTTTGATCAGGACAACCGAACGGCAGCTGTCTCCCTTCCCCCCCCCCCCCCCCCCACCAACCTCTCCAAAAGTACTTTTCATCCATGTTTCTTTTAGAAACGTCACAACGAATTAGCAACATTCATGCTTGTAATTGTCTTCAAATGCAGTTTTGTTCAGGAACTTTTCATTTTCGTCATGCCAAAGAGGATTTAACAGTGTTTTTTTTATAAATGACTGGTAGAAACAAGCTTGATTGTAGGTCAATTTATATTGGATTTGTGGTGGACAGAGTGGTACTGGAACATGATTTTCCTCGCGTACTTCAGTGTTCTCCTCTCAGTATCACTCTACCAATCCTCCTTTCTCATATTACACTCATTACACTGCTGTTACAGAAATGAAAACTTACACAGTAACGTTTCTGAGGATTACATTCTTCTACAATCTGAATCTATGTAAGTCTGTACTCACGTCTTTTACCTCCATAAATACTCAGAAACATTTCGTTTAGTCGTAACATCGTTGTGCTGGTATTGAAGAGGTACTAGTTTCTAATGCCACGTAGATAAAATTTTATAACTAATGTGGTTATTTATAGCCTCTTTCAGTCTTACAAGCCGATTTCCGAGAAGGTGTAATACATAGGCGACTGCCGACTCTCGTAAATTCCTTACGTATTCGAAAATCATGAATTAATCTAATTCGAAATTAACACATAAAATCTCTGTAGTTGAAACATAATCATTAAATAACACAAGGTTCCATCCATCAATCAATCACACAACTAGACAATCGCTCACATGGAAAATATTCAAAAAGAAGTTCCAGTACTGGAAGAGAACATTCATACAGAATTTTCAGTACAGGAAGAAAATATTTTGGTTATTTATTTCTTATATAAAATTAGGCATTTCTGAAAAATATGTTGAATTTGTAATTCTCAATTCTGAATTTCCCTACACCCTTTTACCAAATAAAATAAACTATTAGAGTATGGTAGTTGGATGTGGAGAAAGTTCTAAAATGAAACTTCATACTTGAAAACTAGTATGCCTTTATCTTATGGGTGTAACAAATAGCTGGCTAACTCACTGACGTTAGGCGACATTTAAGTTCTCATAGCGGCGACTGCACCCTTCCTCAGTGTTGAAGAGGTATCCCGGAAAGGTTTTAAACTAGCTACTAGACTATATATTGCTGCATTCCACGATGCAGCAATCTCTCTGCAGTAAACTAGGAGTAAAACTGTGGTGCTATTATGAAAACAGGTTTCTGTTGACATAACTATTTGTTACTGTATTACAAACATACAGAAATGGACGAAACGTTTCTACCTATGTAATAAAATCATATTCAGGTCCTTTGGACAACAGCATACATACAGACTTTAAATCATACACAACGTGTATAGAGGAAATTAAAATTCAAACTTTCAAAACTTATCAGTATTTACAAATCGTACTGTAGTTCGTACGTGAAAATTAAAAGCTTTACTTTTCGTCTCTCATTTGACTCCGAATTTACCTGTAAAAGATAAAGTTTTCCCTGTCCACGCCATGAAAGCATATAGTTCCACTCATTATTTACCTCAGTACTAGATAGAAATGAGTGGTTAACTTCAGACTCCGGCCGTTTTTTCCCCGGGAAAGAAACACGGTACCAACCGATTGCGAGGCTTGGTGGGCCCCAAATCCGGTCTGGACGTTTTCCAGAATTTAAAAATCTCTTGCTCCTCTGGGGGTCATTTGCCGTAAAATTTCCTTTAAAATTTTAAGTTTAAATTTAAGATAAAACCCAGTATAGAACAAACAATAATGAAGCTATTAACAATGAAAGTGTGTGTTTGCAAAGATACAGAGTTAGCGAAACTACACTCTAAACTGGTAGTGGTTTAAGCTCTTAATAGAGTGTTTGAGGAAGTCTTTGTGGTTGCTTGGAATAAACTCTGTGTGTGTGTGTACTTCAACTCTGTATTGAAATTTTAAGAAGCATCTGGTATAATTGGTGGATTGAAAGGCAATTTGAAAATTCGTGCCTGATGCGCTGGTAGGTGATACAGAAATTCGTATCTGCTAAAAGTTGTTTTCCATAATTTTATGGCATAAGAAACGGGATGTCTTACCTACACTGAGAGATTACTAGTAGGTTCAAAACCGCTAACAATAAATCGAGTTATTGGATACGAGCCTATGGTCGTTCCAACTACTTCAGAGACTGGACTGATTAAGAAATATGTGGGATTTATCGTGGACAAGGTGGCACTGGGACAGATTTCTCTCCAAGTGCTTCGTTTCAGTCCTGTCAATTATCATTCCACTAGTGCTCAATATTCATTCACTAATCGTCCAGGCCTGGTAAACACGCCCGTTTGCAACTGCAGTACAAAGGGACTCAGGCTGACACCATTGTAAGAATAAAAAAGGATTCATGTTAATCTTCTTCCACGCATGTCAGGTTTAAAGTGATCGTCTGCACCAACGTCATCCATGATTTTCTTGTCCCTCCCCCTGCCCACAGCAGGCCTATAAATTTCCTTACCGTAACATACCGTTTGTCCTGTTCCAGTTCATATTCGTGTGATGTACCGCCCTGCCCACTTGCTTCATGGATCTCACACAAAAATTTTCTGCTCATTTTTTCAAGAGTTTCTCGAAGTAACATGTGATAACAATTTACGTGTTTTGTTCATTGTTACGTGTAACAATTTGGGCAAGCTAAAGTAAGGTGTTTAGACTACATACAAAGAAACGTTCCTAGCTTACTGCTTGCAGTCAGCTATTTTATAAGAGGCAATATTTAGAAATAATTATTTCCAGTATAGTTTAAATTCTAGTCTACACAATTCATTCATCATTCTTTAGTCTGTCTTACGACAGGTCCGTAGCCTCTTCCAAAGCGAGTTCTCCACAGGGTGCGATATAGTGCTTCCTCTTTCAATTTCCAGTATATTCTATTTTCCTTAAGGTCATCCAGTAGCTGCTTACGCCTTCTTCCCCGTCTTACCGTCATTTTTATCCTTTCTTCTAACTTTCCTTCAATCACGTGTTTTAGAATGCAGAAAAAATTACGATACTGCGGTACAACTTATAATTAATTCTATAACATTTAACGACGTCAAATGCTGAATAATTTACGTAGCGTTCAACGTTCATAAGACTGTAACTGAAACAAAAAAACGGACGATTGTGGGAGGAAGCGACCTTGCGCTATGATAGTGATCAAGACGTGACTGCGGAAAACAGTGAAAATATCATGCAGGATATCCAACAACTGGGACGAAGCTCGAATATGGGACTTCAGAATAGGAAGCCGTCGACCGTGGCAAAAAACAATCTCAGTATATGAGGTTCTCACAGTAATGACTATAGGCCTACTTGTCATTGTCTTCTGGATTACGACATCGTTATCCATCTGCTAGAACACAACATGACGACACAAACCACAGAAATACAACATGAGATCTGTAATCCTACTGATGTCCAAGTGAGGCTTAGACGAATGTCACACGTTTGTCCCAATTTATCTTCTTGATTTGTAACTTACATACACTGACACCCGTATTTTTGCTTGCTTTTTTTTTTACAACGTTGACAGTAGATCAGACTCACTATAACGTGACGGTAAGATGACAACAGAATGAGATACTGTCTAGCGTCTGGAAGCAAATGGCCACCGCCTAATCAAATACTATCTCTGTATTTCCCTACAGATACTAACGAGAAGTTGCGAGAGAAGAGCTGACGTTCCTTACAGGACTCTAACTCAGAAATTTCCGAACACAATTACAGAGCGTTACGCAGAAGCCAGCCCACCCGGTGAGCCCGCATCTTTCAGTTGCTGTAAAAATCTTAAAGGTCTTTATTTACCTCATAGTGTGTTTACCAATTGGCTCTTTTCACCAAAAATTTTATATTTAGTGTAGAATTGACGTTTTGAAAGAAATGCCTACATCTGTATTTGTCATTTTAGCTACGAAATCACTCTTTTGGGAAAGGGTATTAACAAAATCTGCTGTATATAAAAAACAGTTTTCTGATGAAAAAAGTAAATATAACGAAATATAAAATGTACCCAGTGAGGGGCACGCGGTGGCGCAGTTGGTTGACGCACAACGCTACAAGCCGAAGGTCGAGGTTTCGATTCCCGATGGTGTCATTGGAAGTTTTCTTTCATATCATCCTTCCAGCCGCACTATGGCCCTGGGGTCGACTCAGCCTCTGACACAAATAAATATCAGGCATATTTTCTAGGAAGTAAATGCGGCCGGTGCCTACGGCTGACAAACTTACCACCTTCACGTGCCGACTGTCTTGAAATCTGGGAGCCTCAACATCCTGGAACCCTCAGGGCCTGTCCACGTCTCTACAAGGTCTTCCCTTACCTTTATCATGTAAAGTGACCTTTCGTCAGTTTTGTCCGATTTTAACAAAACTTGTGCTTTCGTGACAGATTTTATTAAAACAACCCAAAACATAATTTATCGTAAATCCTTCCAGCGGAAGCCCAGTTGTTCCAAGCGGACGGATGAACAGACACGGGAAAACTAGTTTCTCACCCTACGGGAAAATAGAAATAGGGGATACCTGAGGACAAAATGCTAAGAAGAATCGAATGTATACAGGTAGAGACCGGACATTATGTGCGATGCAAAATAACCTGACACAAATTAATTAATTCATGAAGGGCATAGGATAGAATGTGCTTCAGTAACGCGCGGTAGATATGTTAGGAATTTTCAGATGTTTATGTTGCAGTTTTGCTCTTAAGCTCCGGCTGCAACTTGTCATCCATACAGATAAATTCGACCCAGCAGAGGTGTAAACAAACCTGCTTTGTTGACAAGTATTTAACCAAGCGACTGCTGCAAACAGAAGTCGTTTTTACTGTGTGCTTTTCGTGAGACTTCGAAACACATCTTTACTGCATGATAAGAGAAGCCAAACTTTTATGTAGGCGCCACTGAGTACATAATAAGGATATCAGTGTGAAAGAGAAGGACAAGAACAACAAGGTAACTTTGTTCAAGGGCGTCGTTCAGCTGATATTTTATGTTATTAATAAAATCTATTAACGCTGCAATTGGAGGAACAGATGATTTAACTCTGATAACTCTATTTGGCGGACACTGGATCAGCTAGGCCCTTCTCACAATCTCACTGTTCCCAAAGTTACATCATAATACTATTTCTTTAACTCTTTCTTGGCAAACCAAGTGAGCGTTTAGAAAGTTCTCCCACCAACATAGTGTATGCATTTCTTGTGGTCCCAAATTTAGCTTTTCCCACACTATAGTAGACCCAGCTACTAAAGTAAAACATACTATGTTAGATCTTCGCTCTTTCCGACGTTACGCAGAGGTGATTGGTAATTACCGACATTTCGGGACAACCTATCGGTCCCACCTTCAAGGATTGAGCTCGAAGATGGGACGGACAGATTGTCCCAAAACGTCGGTAACAACGACTCAACGCTGCGTAGGCCTTGCCTGCCACAGCGGAGGCCCGGATGCGATCCCGGGTCAGTGCATGTGGGATTTGTGGTGGACAAAGTGGCACTGGGACAGGTTTTCCCCCCAAGTACTTCGGTTTTCCCTTGTAAATTTCATTCCACCGGTGCTCCATTACTTGGAAAAGTAAAAAAAAAAAACTGATCATCTTTCTCTTAATCTTCATCGCAGGTTGCACAATAATCCTTAAGGCTCCGGTGCGACCGTAGCTTCTGCTGCGGGGCCCTTCTCCACAAAAAAGAAAAGCTGCGTAGCATTAAAGAAGAGCGAAGATCTCATTTACACTGAGGCAAAAGCCTGATATCATTAACAAGACTATGTTACTGAAATATCTGTTACAAAACTGGGGAGTGTGGCTAAAAATGGGGCCTCTGTAAGCCCGTCAACGTATAGTCCGGATATTAGCTGTAGTCGCTGCAGTGACTAAGTTACCAATTGGATGATCGAGCCAGTGTGGTTCAGCCCCGGCAGAGGTAACTGATCTCTCCCATAGCATCCAGACTGACTGTGGGGCCCACCTAGCCCCCTATTCTGTGATTACCGTTGCGATATTCCCCGGGGTAAAGCGACCGGGCCGTGAAGCTGACCACTCAGCTCTATCTAATGCCGAGGTTAATAATGAGCAATGAGTGGAGACATATTCCAACTCCCACCTATGACTTCACGGAATGCAAAGGGAAGGTTATCTGCAGGTACATAATGTCCCAAATTTATAATTAATTATTTTTTATTTGTAAAGTGGGTTAATCTTGGGAAGATTAATTTATGCCAGCTTTTAGAGCTATTTTAGAGGAAAATGAAGACCTCTCGACGTTCCTTCATATGTACTGGAATTACTAACTTGACTCAAAATATCTTGAATGGTTTCAAAATTGAAACTTCAAGCTGTAGGACAGAAGAATATGCAAGACATAACAATACAGAAATTTTACGCGCTTAGTACAAAGGACACATACAAATGTCGGTAAAATGTAATGCATCTTTCAATACCAGTTAAAGAGAGTAGATTACCTACTTTCTGTGCTGATACTGTGTGCTTTCTTACAACTAAATTACAGTGACCTACGAGTTTTTGAACTTTAGTCGAATGTTTGATCTACGGTGAGGCTTGGCAGAGGGCTTACCCTGAACTCTGAACTGCAACTGCAGTACCCTGTCCTCGACCATCTTCATTCTGTATTCTTCTCTTCATGTGAGAACCAATATTCCCACCCATACAAAACAACAGGCAAGACTATACTTATGAACCTTCTCTGACAGCGAAACTAATTTTTTTCTACCGTCTACTATTCGTGTGCTTAACTTAATACAGAGTGAGTGTTGCTAGGACACCAGTCGAGCTTGCAAGCTGACCATCGACTAACTCCGCTCTGTCTGTTCCCATATTCCTAACTCGGCTATGTATTAATAGTTCAGCAACATGGTTCCAGATAATATTTACACCTTGTATGAAATGAGGTCACGTTATATTATAAAGTAGCATTGAAAGACCCTGCAACCAAAAAAAAAAACATTAAATGTGAAGTGAAAATTTTCAACGCTTTAAAGTATCTACTGTTATTAAACAGGGACTTGGATCAGTAAAGTTGTCCTCTGCATGTGACGAAGGCGTATCGGGAAAAAAAGTAATGCTCCACACATTCCTACCTCAGCGGTAGATGGAGGTGAGAGGCCAAGTTCAAGACCCAGGCAATTTAACGCTGGGAAAAAGCCGCCGTACTCACCGGACAGGAGATTGGGTGGGTGCCAGAGTCAGTTTCGACGCGTATGAGAACAGAAAAGTCTCCTGACTCTATCCGAAATTAAACAACGAATCCTCGGTTTTTCAGCCCATACCGTAATCACTATACCGGCTACGCTGTCTCGGTTGATAAATGTGGTGATATAGTAGATTAATAATATCCAATGTCTATGTAGCTACAAGACACATGAAATGTTTAAAATATTGTCAAATGCTACTACTGTACTAGTTACGCAGTACCACAAATTAATTTTCACAGCAGCGGAAACACCCTCCCCCCCCCCAACCCTCGAATTCAAGGAACTTACTTTTGTGGCTTTTTTTTTTAGCAATATCCATTAAAACCGTAACCCACAAAACTTTTAAATTAAATTTTACTTTCTGTGATATAACAGCAACAAGTAAAGTTCACATAAAAACGGTCAGTCGGTTCAATGGAAACACTGGTGTTGCATGTAATGTGTTCTACCTGGAACGCCTGCATTACTCTAGAAGCACATGCTTGGAAAACTAGGTGCTTGTTCTTGTCTTGTGAACAGAATTCAGAAGAAAATACTAACATAAAGATATTCAAGAAAACCTTTGAAAATGTAGCAAAGGTCATAAGCTTGCGAATGACATTAAAATGAAAAGTACGAAGAAATTAAGAGCAGGCTTAATTCGGGAAAAGTCTGCTATCAATCGGTCCAGAAACTTTGTTCCTCCCGTTCGCTGTCTAGATAGTGGACTTATTTAGACCTTCTTTCAAAACACATTAACATACAAACCGTTTGGTGTTCAGATAGTGAACTTCTGGGAAGATATTTACCAACGTTTCAGAGAACTCTACCACCTCCATCTTCAGGATTTGCCTTAACCCATTTCACTACAATCCTCAACTTCACTGCATTGAAATCCTCAAATCTGAACCGTATACCAGATTATTTCAGAAGCAGCTCGTTAAGAAATACGAATATGCCTATTAATTAACCCACGCTACACGTACCCTGAGCTCTTCTTGCAACTGCCTTTTTGTTTAGGTACACGAACTCTTATCATTATCGTTCTACTCATTTATTCCTCATGCCTTTCTCTTCTTCCATTTCTTCCTCTCCTCGTTAGGTTTTGTGCAAGTTCTGGGTTAATTATCAGCGAAATTTGGAAATCATTCATTTTCAAACCCAGCTATCATTTCCGTTGCCTCGCACATTCGCTTCTGACGCTGTATGTTTTATCATTATTAAGAGTTATTGCATTTCGCCGTTGTCTTTCCTGTCAAACACAGTCTTCCGCTTGGCAGGGCAGAGCAGACACTGATATACACATGAGTAGGTCTTACTGTGTCTTATTTCGTGTATTTCTTTGGATTCCCATTTCCTGCTTTATATATTTTTCCTTTATGCTCCAAATTTTTTTATATAAATTACACCCTACACGTCTCCTAGAACGGGGTTACACTCTTTGTCTTTACTCAACATTTTCTTAGAACTAAATTTATTTTTATACTAAAATAAACACAATGCAATCCTTTGGCTTTTGACTGGAGTTGTATAAATCCCCTGCACCATGGTTTGTCTGCAGCAAGAATATTAGTCTGTACATTTGTTTCTTTTAAAACGTTTTTGGGTTCTTGAAAGTTTCCTTCCACTCAGTTGTTAATAAATATTTGGTAGTGACGGGTGCAATTTCGAACAACTTCCTTGATTCTGAAACCCGCTTACATAATTGTAAATTTCCAAAGAGGAGAAAAATGCATACTCTAACGAATATTGTACGAAACGGGGTTTAAATTTGCAATATCCGGCAATGCAATTCTTCGTCCATTTCGCTCCGTACACTTATTTCATGACAGTACTTTACCACTGTTCTTAGTGAATATTTTGCACACTAATTTAAAATGTATTATTCCAGACGTTATGCTCCCATAATACACTTGTTTGATTCCGGTTTTATATATTTCTCAACGCAACCGGGGTTAATTACAATTACATTTATTAAACTTCCAACTTGCTCGAAAGTTATGTTGCATAATTACCAAACACTGTCTTAGATGTTGCTAATTTAGTTTTCAAGACATCTGTTTCCGTTAAAATGGCACACACATATAAAGTACTTCCGCAATTAAGTTACAGTCTCAAAATATCAAATTCCAACATCAGCCTAACATGTTCTTACTTACAAATTTGTTTCTAATTGGAACAGGCTGAAGAACCTAAAGACTGGAAGCTGATCTAATTAAACATGTTTCACATTCCTTCTTCAAAAGCAAATAATCGCTCGAAAAGTCAATTTCCTGTTTTATTAAGCCTGATGGCCCGAATAATATTTATTATTATTATTATTATTATTACCGGTATTATTATTAGGTTTTACGATGTAGTCGGTCACTGGCTTTTCATGTGAATTGTTGTTGAAATTTAGTTAGATCAGTTCTATTTAATTTGTTTATCCAATTACTTTTTACGTTTTACGCTACAGTTTTTTTATAGCTGATTGATTGAGCAGTACTCTTTAAATATTTAATTAAGGTTCTGAATCTGGTACAAATCTAACTTTTTTTGTACGTCATGTTGGGTCCTTCTTTGTGTTTGCGTGAGTTTTGTTGCAGTTATGTTCTGTTGGTTTTGTAATTGGCCATTGCGTTGTTAAATTAGCAGTTAATGAAAGATAGTTGAATTAAATTATTATTATTATCATTATTATTATTATTATTACTGACTGGTGAGTCACACATAAATAAAGAGATTTATTTATTTACGCGTTTATTTCTCTGGGTTTTAGGGACTTTAATAAATGGATGTTATTAAAACTACATTCTGACTTAAGAACTCAGTCATCCACTTAAAAATTCGAGAGAAATTTAACAGTTAATGACAGAAGTGAAGAAGGATGTGATCAAACAGTACCTTTTAGCCCCTGACTAAATAATTTTTCATTTATTCCTTAATTCAGTAAATAAACCAATCAAGTGTCGCGGTTGAGTGGTTAAGCTGTTAGCTCTACTTTATGTTCTGGAAATCTCGCGTTCAGATCTTGGATGGTAGTCTGCTATCCACATATCTTCATGGCTCCGGACAAGCGCCGAGTTTATACCACGAGACAGGTTATAACAAACTGCTTGCACATTGTTTTCCAAATCATCATCTCAAAATTATCCTTCCAATAGACACTACATAGGTTAAACTTTTAAAAAGACGTCATTAAATAAAACGAGAACTAATGAATTAATTCATACCTCATTCTTCTCCATTTTCTTTTTCCTCGACAACGCAGTATATAGAAAATATCACGAACGCGCACACAATATTAGATTGCTTCCCTTACCTTCCTGACAATTTAGCAACAGGAGATAGCTTTCTGAAAGTCTATCCACAGAGGAAGCAGCCACGCACGTTTGCATTAATTATAGATAAACACACACATTATTCTCAGAAAGTGCTCCAGGCTGGGTAAACTTGCCGGTTAATTTCAGTAATGCAGACTGTTTTAAATAATAAAGAAACAAAGCATATCAATACAGCCTTAAGTCTGCAGACTATCAAAGACGCGTACTGTACGTACTTATATATAACTGCCAGTAACGTAATCATCACTCTGCCATGCTGTATTCTCCTGGTCTTCAGAATACATTTCTTTCTGAAACGGAAAACGCTACTTTCGCGGAAACGTGCAATAAGAAAATGCCACTCCAGAGCATACTAAAGCTGTGCTTTCTAAATTTCCCACAATCGGGAAAAACATGGCCGACTCTCGAATTTCTGAAAAGGGACCGGCATTAAGTCCTCAAATAATGTCTGGTAATAGATCTTGAGAGAATATGCAACTTTCTAAAGTAATGGTTCTGTGGGATGTAGAAAACAACATGGCGCATTTCGAAATTTGTCTTTGTCTTTCGTTTTCACAGCGAAAGCGAATTAAACCTTCGAACGCAGGCTTACCAACTTCGCGAGATTTCAGGCGTTTGCCTAGGTGTATATGAGCCTTCGCTCTTCTGGATTGTTACAAAGCGTATGTTGGTAGATGTTTCCCGACGTTTCGGGACAGCCAACCTTTAACGGTCAAGCAGTTCAAATACAGGACGTCAAGGAGTCCAGGAAGGGGACCGATAGGCTGTCCCGAAACGTCGGTATATATAACTACTAACATGTGCTGTGTAACAACCCAGCGGGGCGAAGTCATCTTTACCAAATTTGTTACAGACATGAATGATAAAATTAGCCACAAATATAACGCAAAACGGAGGGAGCAACCGCAAACGCCATTTTATCAGAGTCAGTCTTGTCAGAAAAGAAGTCACACTTCAGGCTCGCCATACCACTCACCAACTGTCAATAAGATTAGGATAAATTCTCAGGATCTTCGTTCGAATCTTTGCTAAATATCCTCCAGAATACAAGATATTACATCCAAACAAATAAATCCTTATTTTCAATGTTTTTCAGGCAAATTTGGTCAATAAATTCATTACATTACATATGGGAACATTCAATATTATTTTGGGTAATTTTCAGTCAATCTTAGTCAAAAAATTCCCTGCATTTTTTGCAATCCCAAGCCTATGTACCGTGTTTATAAAAGCCTGATACTGGGCAGAATGAATGAGGTCTACACCCCCCTCCCTACTATATTACTTGAGCATCATCTACGCCTAGATATAGCAATGAGTTTCTTACTTCAAAACATTCAGTCAAATTTTGTGTGCGTTTGTCAACTCTCCCATGCGTGATACAGGCTTCTTAAACTTCTTCATCCTTAATTTGATAAAAAAGGATAATGAATTATTTGGTGGAGGGCACAGATTACGAATATTTTAGTATGTAACTCCCTCATACTTCTTCTTACTTCCTCTTATGTTTCAATAATCTCCTCAGCATTTTGCACTCAAAAAATCTCATTCTAATCTATAGGCAGTTATTTCGAGTACCAGTGACACAGTAAAAGCAAAGGTAAAGCAATCCCATTACAGGCCTGGACAGGCCCTTAGTGTTCCATGAGGTTCAGGGTCCCAGATTGCAAGAAAATCGGTACATGAAAGTGGTGAGGTTGTCAGCCCTACGAACCGGCCGCCTTTACCCCTCACGAAATATTCCTGGTACTCATTTCTGTTAGAGGCAGTGACACAGTAACGAATCTATATAAAAAGGCGAGATATTTACGTACGTTTTAATGCGTACGCTTTTAGCGTGCGAATGCGTAAACAGGAGATTTGAACAGGACTAGGTACATACTGCGGAAACAACGTTAGAGCAATGAGTAGGTCGGCCAAAAAAAATTCAAACAAACAAACACGATGCCTTATTCATAACACGGTAAATGTGCTGTTAAATCGCATAAAAAACTTATCTCTACCTTTTAAACACCAGTGGTGAATATACGTACCGCCGACTGCCACATTAAGAAACTATGCATTTTGCCACAGAGGGTTTTATGTGTTTGGTATAATTCTCATAATAAACACTCATTTCTTTAAGGGGCTTTAACCGGTTGGTCTTCATAGTGCATACGGGCTGTGTTCTCTGTGATGTACGAATTGAGTTTTTATATATAACTGAGAAAGGCGTATATAATCCATGAACACTAACAAAGGCTTAAACATGGCAATGGATAGCCCCTCCCTTCTGTTAGAGGGGATGCCTCATGGTGATAAGAATGCAAAAATCAAGACCGACTAACTGGGCATGAGTCAACAAATGGACAGATACCAAAACACACCTAGTGGTTAAATATCCTTTATGACTAAACATTGACTTCAGGATTAACTTTTTTACACACTTTTATGTTTCCGCGTATTTCGCATATACTCTTTTGACATAATTTTCAAATTACCACTGCATAGTTCTTGAAATACAATTTAAATTAACAAAGCATCAGCACACACGTTAGCGAAAATTTATGCGATTTCCATTTTTTGTTCACCGGAGAAGCTGGCTGGAAATCATTACGCGGAAATTCCTGTAACCAGCTATGTCGGCACAGGTTTCTCTCGTTTATCCGATATCAAGCAAACATTGAGGCGGCACCCAAGTCTTGAGGTAGTATTATAGCCTTCCTCTGCAGCCCTCCAGATTCAAATTCCTCAGACCTAATCCCCTTTCTCTATAGACCACCAAAATGTGTGTCGAAATTAAACACTCTTAGCATTCTCCAGCGAAATAAAATTCGGGTCCCTTATTTCATACCAACAATTCTCATTATCCTCTCGTCCTCATTTTTATGCTTGTCTGTAAGAAGGATGAGCGGGCGAGGGCTGGGAAACTTTTAACAAAGTGATGTTTCTCCCCTCTCAAAATTAAGCGTCTCTCTCTTCTGCCGTAACTTTCCGTTTCGTCTATTCTACTACATCTCACGTTTCTCTTTCTTTCAGTATTCAAAGGTTTAATACCGCCGCCTCGGCAACCTGAGTATAAAATGACCTCTACCGCACTTCTAGAAAGTTTCTTCCTCTACAATCCAACCACAATGAATTATTTAGAAGGATCTCGTCGCCTGTCGCTTCTACGAGCCTGGTCCAGAACCCTTATCAGGACTTTTAGCATCCTTTTCCTTCGTCTCAACGGTAATTCAAGAAGCAGCAAACAAAATAGAAATGCACGGGTAGCTGTCATTCGGGGAAATCATTTAACTGTGCAAATGCATTGGTTAGAAGAAAATACATGTGAATTGGGTGCAGCTTCCATGCCAGACTTGGAACACGATACTTTAGAGAGTGACAGTCAAGCTTCAGGGACATTGGAACGAGTTTAGGGTTATAAATTGGGGGAGTGAAGGCGACACGCTACGTTAATATCTGACATAAACAATGCATATCGATATCAGTAAAATAACATTTGGTAATTTCGGTAAATTCCGATTAGACGATCATGTTATGCTCTAATTCGCTTGAGCGTAATGCAACATGATTAATTATTTCATGTCTGAAATAAAAATGATGAGGTCTAAAATTTTCTATGCTACATTGTATTTAGCGGACTGTTTTCATAAAATAGCACCATCATTTCTGTTACAAATATTTTCTGAAAGCGTAAGTGACGGGAATGCCTTTTTTCATTTCCCCGTAATGTTCTCTCATATTTGGAAGAGTTTCACAAAATTAGCAATATAAAACCTACATCCGCCATTTAAACGCTCTTCACGAAGTAAACAAGGAACGTCTTATGTGAAGACCACGTCTGTCCCTCTGTCTGTGACACAGTATCAGCGATTAAAGCTTCATTCAGATTGTCATAAAACCTGGTATAGGCATTCTTTACAAAACGCTGTCCAGCAAGCACGATTTTCATAAAAATCTAAGCAAGGAAGGCCGTACTTTTGTGGGTGTAAATGAGATTATATTTACGCTCTTACCGCGAAACTTATGACATTTAGACAATAAAGAACACCTTAGTGAAATGTATGGGCAATCTCCTTAATCTTCGTATGTTTCAATAACTGTTTTGCGAATTGAGCTATTTATTACATCTAAGATTCCATTCATTAAATAGCAGCAAAAACACAATTATATAAGAATACAGAAAGAACATTTGTATTTCTAATGTGAATATGCTTTTCGTATATCTAAAGCAGAAAGACAAAAACATGAACAAAATTTCAATGTTATTTTTGTAACAGAGAGAAGGATGTTTACTACTGCAGGGCATTAATTCTAAATTAATATACAACATTGAGCATGGATTAAATGCAGGTGTTTACACAAGGTTTGATTCATAATGAACACACAATGTTTACTGCATAAGTTTATGCCTTACATTTACATTTGTAAATGTAAATATAAACAACTACGTTCTCTGTACTCCGAAATTATTGATGGCTCATTAAAATTCTTCAGCTTGCTAAGTGGTTAGTGCCACTAATATGGAGCTGTTACGAGAAAATCAAGAGCAGTAATAACGTTAATATAAGTGCCTGAAACAGAGCTTACATACCTTCGTCACGTGGGGTTTTGTGGCTGCAATGCTCGGAACAGAATTCACCTGCAACAGAAGAACATTTGACCGTTTATTCACACCCTTCATTAACCTACCGAAATGCATTCATGGTAATAAAGCAGGGTAATATAGGCCGATATTTAATGTACGTAGAACGTACAGTGTATGCAGCATACACATCTTATTCATTTCATATTAGTATCACCGTGCATCTTTATGAATTAATAAATTTATAACCAACCGATACAGAGCTGAACCATTTTTAATGTAGCGTCTATATTATTATACGCCCCTACATATGTTTCGGACCTCAGTCCATCCTCAGGGGGTTTCGTTCGTAAAAGCCACTAAATCAAATACATGTTGTCAAAGGACATAAAGCACTTGTGTACCACTATTGTGGTAAAATTGTCTTAATATAATAGTAAAAATATTAAAACAGTTTTTTATGTTAAAAACCTTATTAAAAGATTTGTGTACTGGCTGTATAGAATATGCGGATGCGGAAATACTGTCTTATATTTAAGCGTCTGGCAATGCGTAACCTGTAAAGCAAATGAATCATCGTTGTAGGTTTAACTTATTACATTTAGTAAGTATATCTTTTAAAGATATGAAAAGGTTTAATATTATATTATACGAACGGCTTACCTTTCATAGTGTGTGTCTATGGCTTACGATGCTGCGTGTACTGTCTGCCTGGTTACGGAATGTTTTGTGGAGACTGGCCTTGTATTGAGTGTCGTGTGTTGGAGGGGGTGGGTGGAGTATGGTCAATTAGTTGGAAGAGCGGGTTCCTTTCTGTAGCGAACTGTTCATCGATCAATATCCCTTGTCTATGAAAAATTTGTATGTAAAGGTTCTCCATTATATTCATATTTCTGCCTTTGCTACAGGGTTTTATTAATTGCATGGTATCTTGGTTTGGACCGTATTCGTGTCGGTTATCTAATATATGCAATGCGTAGGCTGATTTTGGATCGTTGTTCTTTATATATCTGGTATGGTCTGAGAACCTTGCTGCGAGATTTCTTCCAGTCTGTCCAACATAATGACGTTTACATGTTTTACATTGTAAGCTAAAAATTCCACTGTTTTTGTATGTCAGTAGTTTCAGAGCGTGTTTTTAGAATGCTTTGGGTTGTATTGGTGGCGCGGAAGGCAATTTTCAGGTTTGTGTTTTTGAAAATATTAGTTACTTTCCTTATGGGCCATATTTGAATATAGCAACCCTTTAATAAGGAAAGTAACAGCGTAATATTACATTTGGAGGGGCGTGGAGAAATGTATAAGGTCGTGTCATTAAATGTCACATTTGATATTGTTAAAGGTAGTACTAATTTCTATTGAAAAGAAAACACTGGTAATTTTAAAGGTGTATTAGACTGACTTACGGAATAAATACCAGGTCGTTAATATAGAATTAAATTTTTAGACACATTATGGAGAAACAAATCATATTATCTGTAACAAGAGAATGGATATTTTACAGAGAATACGACAGTAAGTTATACCCTTCTACAGTTACTTTAGTTAGTTACTTCCTGTCGCTCCTTAGGGCATAGGGCATCCTTTCAGAGGATTCTTGGTGTGTAAGTGTGCTTTCTGTAGTGGGTGACCAGTCCACTGACTGCACAAGTTCTATTCATCCTGATATGACTGCCAGAGCCCCCTAGCAGTCAATCAGGAGACTTGGGTGAGAAATGGTCGCTGAATTTTGCTTACGAAACATTTCTATTCATGCCCGTAAGGTTCTTTTACATGCCGTAAATCTACGACATGGGACCGACGGCTTTACTTCCCCTCCGAAGGAAGTTGTCCATCGACCTCGGCCGGGATTGAACCCGCAAACCTTGGGTCCAGTGGCGAGCACGCTAACCACTAGTTCACCGAGGGCGACACCCTTCTACAGTAGTATAAAATATCATGCTGACTTTGAAAGAGCATAACTGGGCTTCTTCACTTCTTTTCCTTTATAGGGTAAGTTGTATTTTTAAGTTCTCACGTAAAGTACGTTTGCTCATCTTACACATTAGCGTCAAAAACAATAAGATAAAAAAAAGAGCATGTGTAAGGAAGTACGTACTTTGTACTTGTTCAAGCACCTACACAAGTAAGATTGGAGGTTATCACAGCGACATCTAAAAAGATTGTGATTTTATGGGATTGACGCCATGAGGTTTGGTAGAAATATACAGATACCTCAGAGGATCCTGCTGACTGCATCATCAGGGCAGACTACACCGAGTTACAACCCACAAAATAACAGCTCAATTTTTCACAGTCTCAGATATTGACTGTACTAAGCCCATTTGCAATATTGTACAAAGAAATCTAGATCATATTCAATGTCTGAAGGCCTAAAAGGCTTAAAATCTTATAATTTAAACAAAACGGACGCCTTACAAGCACCAAAAAACCAACGTAACAGACCTTCGCTTTTGCTAGGCAGATGCCGGTAACTCGTCCTCATATCGATTTTACTTGTACTGGGTTTTGTTAGTTTGTAAAGGTTATTTTATTCACACGAGGAGAAAGATTTGTTAGAAGCCGCCGAGTAGGCCGTCTCATTTTCAGAAACAGACGTAATTTCCTTCGGAGTCTGCAGAAAATAAAGCTGATAATCCCATACCTCTTGTTCCACGTTAATTGCCAGCTTGACCTTGTTTTGCACAGTATTCTCAGCTTCCACATGGGCGTTTCCTACGTCTAATATTATTAACACTTTACCTGGACTCACGCCCTACCGTTGCCCTTCAAGCTGCGTCAGTAATACCCCACCTCTCGCTGCCACACTACCTCCCGTAGCAGTAAGGGTGCAGAATTCGAAAATAAGTACCCATTATATAAAATATATTCCATTCTTTTTCTAACTATATTTATTTGGCTGCCGACAGCTCCCCTGAATTAAGTATTCTTTTCTACCACTCGTGGCTTCTTATGTCCGACAGTCGACGGAACTTTTCCTTATATTCGGTAGTATTACATACACACATACAAAATATATATATATATATATATATATAGAATTTCATTTTATCTCGATGGGCCGGCATAGCTTAGTCGGTATAGAGAATCGCTACGTGCTGGACGGTCCGGTGATCGAATGCCGGTGGGGCCGAAATTTTCCGCACCCGTCTAGACTGGCCCTGGGGCCCACCCAGCCTCCTATACAATGGGTACCCGGTCAATCCCGGGGATAAATCGGTCTAGGCGTGGCGTTCACCACCCACCCCCATCTAACGCAGAGATTAAAGAAAAGAGTAGAGCTATAACTCTATTTCCCCGTCTGTGCCTTCATGGCCTGTTCTAGGCTATATCTACCTTCACCTTCCTTGAACGTCGTATTAAGTAATAACGTAGTGTATATAATTATGCTACACCCTTCGTTTTTCCTATTTTACGGACACGATATTTCCTTCGTTCCTCTTCCAACACATATTCTTCACATAACTGTCACACTACATCCTCCTTTACATATAGTCTTACGGCGCCCGTAGCTAATATGACAGGGGAAGAAGATGTCATAAGATGCTGTCACAGGTTGAGCGGTTCCTAACGTTTCATATTCTTGAACGTCTCGACCCTTGAAGATGAAGGAATTACCATCATTCGAAATGTCGTAAACAGCTCAACCAGTGACGTGCATCACATCGCGGAAGCACGGATTCCCCAAATACTCGGATCTCTTTAAGAAGCTTGCTTAATCTCATGGCCTACCAATCGCATTATTCAATTGGGTTCATCACTTCTGATATAGTGTTGGCTGGTCCTTAACTCCCTAACACCAGAAGTACTATTTATACTACAACTGTTGGTCTCTTATGACCAGAAGTGCAAGTGCCACTGATATTGATTGCAGTTTATTACACTCGACGTTCTTGTTAGAAATGCGAATAGACACACGCTGGTTTCATATTCTGGACATCAAAGTCTCATGCGGAAAATAAGTAATGATAGACACAAAACGTTCATGAATTGAATCTATCTTTAACAGTTTTCCAGTGTTACACCGGTTCTCAGTCACTTTACGCCATATTTGCCGCTTTACTGCGCCATCAGATGTTAGATTTTTCTGCTTCATCACTCTTTCATTTCCCTTTCCCAGTTCATTTCTGGTGTTCCTCACCTTTTTCTTCCTTCCAATGACCAGGTCAATATTCGTCATGAAATGAGTAAAGCTATCCCTATACAGGCCTGGACAGGCACCCAAGGTTCCAGAAGGTTGAGACTCCCAGAATTTCTAGACAATCGGCACATGAAGGTGGTAGGGTTGTCCGCCCTACGCACCGGCCGTCTTTACTCCCAGAACATATTTCTGTTACTCATTTCTATTACAGGCTGAGTCGACCTCAGGGTCATAATGCGGCCGGAAGGATTAAGTCAATGACAAATTCCAATGACCCCATCGGGAGTCGAAACCGCGACCTTTGTGGCGCAGTGCCTCAACCAACTGCGCCACTGCGTACCCCCACCATACAATGAGTACTGAAATTAATGCAGAACACGTTTATTAATTGGCCAACATTAAGTCATTATTAAAGACTAACACTAAAAGTCACGTATTAATTTTTGTATTATGAAGTCTTAGAGTGAAATGTTGGCCCTTCCATTGAAGAACTAGATAAATCCACGCAAGAGTACAAATACCTCTTTAATAGAAGAGTGGATTACTTCCATTTACAAAATTTCATTCACTGTTCCAAACAGTAATCCGCTCATTCGATTTTGCTTAACTTAACGCAGGTTAAAGACACTGCTGATAAGCAGAGATTCAAATGTTCGTCACAGACAGGGAATAAACATTTGGGATCTTTGGTTTATTTAACGACTCTACAAGTAATTCCCACACCATGGAATGTACCTATGAAAGGATCTGCTCCAGGTGTAGTTATGGGTCTCTCACAGCCTTTAATTGAAGGGAATAAAGTCGACCACGATAAATGCGAGTATATAAGTTGCCTCCGCCGAGATTCAAACTCGCACCTCCAAAATGTCAGTCCGAAGCACTATCACTGGACCTAACTTGCCAGGTGCCAGGAAATAGAGTACACCTGTTGCAGCTCTAAGCTGGGTCCCTTCATTTATCACACAGTACTACAATACGTTCAGTCAGGGTACATTTCTCCTTCCCTTTCCGATTATAAGCCGGAATATTGCTCCGTGAGAATCCCAAATCTCCCACTCCAAAATCAGGGCTTCAGAATCAAGTTTCAAGTATATTAAACTGATATAAACTTCATCGTTTTCATTTTACTATGTTTGTAGTAGCCGGGATAGCATCGTCGGTATAGCGACTCGCTTCGAGCTGGACGGTCCGGGGATCGAATCCCGTCCAGACCGGCCCTGGACCTACCCAGCCTCCTGTACAATGGGTACCGGGTCATTCCCGGGGGTAAAGCGGCAGGGGTGTTGCGTTGACCACCAACCCCCATCTAGAGCCGAGGTTAAAGAAAGAGTAAAGCTATACTTCTACTCCCCCTCTGGGCCTTCACGGCCTGTTCTAGGGTGAACTTTACTTTACTTTATGTTTGTAGCTACTGGATCTGTAATAAAGGATACATTTGCCAACGAATTTTACCTTTATATTAGAAACGTCCCGGAGCAGGAATAGCTCAGTAGATATAGTGACTAGACCGAGGAACGGACGCCCAAGAAACTTTGGTTAGATTTCTGGCAAGGAAAAGAGATTTATCTCTTTCCGAAAGCGTAGAGACTGACTGTGGAGCCCATGCAGTATTCTCTTCAAAGAGTATCGGTGATTCTTTCCCGGGGACAAAGCGACTAGGACGTGAAGCTGACCAATCATCCACTCTAGTGCTAAGATTAAGAGTGAGAGGAGCTGCACCCTTAACACCCCCTCCTACATGACGTCATGGTGTGCACAGGAACTTAGCTTTACCTATCCATTTATTAAAACTTTTACATTGTTTAAAGTAACAGAATTATTACATGTGTATATTGTGTAATCTGAAATATACCAACACCTTATTAAAACGGGTTGGGATTAAAACTGGCATTATACAGCGTGTTTCATAAGTCCATCCGGGATTTAGAGGCTTGGCCGTGCAGTAGCAAACCCACATATAAGATATAAAAGCATGCCAAAGGATAGAGGAAATATAAAAGTTTTTTCGTGACAGATGCGATGGCGTAGTTACCCGTTTCTCCGCTAGGAGGCAGTGGTGTGCAAACATGGCGTTTTCAGGTGCACAGAAAGCTTTTTGTGTCCTGCAATTTGCTAAAACCCAGTCAATTGTAACAGTGCAACGTGATTTTCGAACCAAGTATCGTACAGAACCACCAACTGACAAAACATTAAGAGACTATAACAGTCTCTAAATTCGAGGAATCTGGCTGTTTGTGTGTCTCAAATCCATCGACGTTCATATGTTGGAACGTGTGTGGCAGGAGCTAGATTACAGGATTGACGTCTGTCGAGTCACCAAAGGGGGACATATTGAACATTTGTAAGGTAGGTTCAAAACTTGGATATGTACTCCTTTCACTGACATGTTCTCATCCCACGTGTGTGATTTGGCTCCTGAGCTACAGACCTCCGAAATCCCGGAGGGATTTATGAAACATCCTGTATTACAACAAATGGCGTGGGTCATTCAATCACAATCATTTATCTGGAGAAGGCACGGCTTTCAGCTTCAAAGCCAAGGCAGTTCTAGCATTGAAATAATAAAGAATAAATTATTTTTCGGGGGACGTGTTTAGATTTGCCAGAATATATTACTGTTAAGAGTATTAAAATTTTTAAAATTAAAGTTATCTATTTTAAAGGCTTCGATACATTTTTGTCAAAATTGGTTACAGGTATTATAGATATGAGCTTAGTCCAGCTGAAGTGGAAGTAATAAGAGATTGGTTGGATACGTCTTCATTACTATGTACCCCAAGGCTCGAAAGGCAATTTAAGAATGTTAATGTTCTTTATCCCAGCTACCAAGACAGTCACGTCTCTTTAACCTTTGGCTTCAACAACATCTGCTCCAGATGACGGTACCCCTCAAACCAACGAAACGAAAACTCATTCTTGCAAACTTCCTCCAGTAAAACAGATTTAAAGCCCATTGTGTATAGACAGTGTGTCTTCGTAAATTTACATCTTAAATTTTAAGATTACTGTCTTGTGGAATATGACGCTAGTTACCAAAGTTCCGGAGATAGGTCTACTTGTCTATCCTGAAACTGTAGGTTTCTCTGAAACATTTAAGTAGCTATCAGAATGCACGGTGTCGCGTCACAGAATACAGTCATATTCAGAGTCACTGCTGTTTTTATCTCATATCCCGATTTTCGTTTCCACGTTTTCTTATACGGTGTTTATTGTTGCGAATGTCGTAAATTAGGCGCCGCATATTCTGACATACTCCTTTGTTTTCTTGAAAAGCTGTATGGAAAATAAAAAACTGCTGTTAAATTACAAGAAGAAAATCTAACACCCTAAGCCTAAGAATTCAGGAATGTTACCAACCTATGAGAAGAAACGTCTCTTGTTGACCATCTACTTCCACATAAGTGTCATATATCCCTAATTCAGGCATGTGTACAATAAAAAAATGAGAATATGAATTATTTACTATTACATAAGATCTCTAAAAGACTTGTGAGAGGGGTATTTAACGACGCTGAGAATTGCTAAGTTTATATGATATCGGTGACAGATAAAAAAGAAGAGTATGGAGCGTGGGTGAAATGAAACTGACTGAGAAATACCGAAGCACTAGGAGAAATAGCTGTCGCAGAGCTACCAAAAATCGCACACGGACTGAGCTGGTATTGAATCCAGGCCCTAGCGGTGAGAGACCGAAGACTAAACCATTGGACTAGTCGTGTAACATGTACACAAGAACGCATTATTCATTTCCATGTTCCTTTTCAGTCGCACTGCAGAGAACAAAGTATATGATTAAAATACACATCACAAGAACTTCTAAGAACTTCATGTGACTTCAAGAAACGTCATTAGACTTACGTCATTAGACGAACATAAAAACAGTCACTGGAGTGCTGAATCAGGTAAACTCCATGTCAAAGATAAAGCGAAGTGACTTCTAGCAAGATTCGTCCTCCGTGCAGAAAGATACTCCCATTAATTACATCGAACAATTTGCAGATAAACTGCTCATCTTGTACTTAATTTCTGCAATGTCGTTGCAATACCGTGAATGTTTAACTAACAGAAGTGTGTATTTGTCAAGTTCAAAATTGAAGAATATTACCAGAAGTGTGCACTTGTCATGTTTGAAATTGAAGAATATTATTTTGATGTCGTAACTTCTCTTTGTATTGCAGCGTCTGAAATTAAAGCGTTTTGGATTCCGGTTTTTTCTAATTTTTCGTCTGTTTCCGGAAGGAAATTACCGCTTGAATCGGGCATGTAACTACAGGTACCCCCCGCTTTAAGAACACGATACGTTCTGAAAGTTCGTAATTCGAAAATGCGAAATATGGTGAAATACACACCCTCCAGCAGGTCGAGGGATATACAAATAAATAGTCTTTCTGTTGCAAAATAATAAGAACAGAATTTCATCAACGAAATACACAAACATATTTCGAAATGAAATTTTAATGACATTTTTATAGTACTTTGAATCGATATTTTTAAGGAAATTTTTGTCGTAACTTCGGTTGGTCATAATTGGTCGTAGCTGGGGAGTGGCTGTAGTTAACAAACTAACAAACACCAAGCAACAAGGGGCCCAATGAAAAGGCGGGAGTTGCTCAGTTTGTCAAAAATTGCCTGATTATCATGCTTGAAATTAATCTTCGTAAACTAAGATTCATTTCAGTGTTCATAAAATCCCACAAGTGATCCCTACGCTGAGAAAGCTAAATGCATTCCATATATTAATACACAGTCTGTTGAAGATTGATTTTTTCTATGCCTAAATCTACAAAATCGACTCCTTTTTCTCTGTTACCATTTTTAATCCTTCGTCCATTCCACATGTTCTACCTGCCCCACCGATCTCAACCTTCTCATCTCCATCTCCATAATAACAATTGGTGATCGTCGTACATTACGAAGTTCTTCTTTAAGTAATTATCTCGAATCTCCTGTTACAGCCATTCTATAGCAATGTATAGTATTCCCCTCAGCACTGCGTCTCGAAGAAGCACAGTCGATTACTCTTCCTCATGTACGGCGAGAGATCGAGTTTCACGCCAACAGAAATCAAGATACAACATTACGCTGTCGTTACGATTGTCGTATGCTAATATAGGAGAAATGAAACTAAAAAATTATTAGGTTTGTTTTAGCTAACACAACCGGAATTTAATATGTTTGTTCTTAAAATACTGGTATATCTCTATATTGTACTAGAAAATGCAAATGACCTTGCACAAGCTCTAGTAACATAAACTGAGATGGTCGGCGATGTCGTACAGACCGGCTCCAGATTCGTCGGTCTTGTAAGCATTTCGCAGCTCTACTCGCCTCTAACGCCGGCAATTGAAACATAAATTGGTGGGTGTTTTAGGCACATTTGATAAACAGCGAAAAGCGACTATTACGTCCGTCATGTCTGTTCGTCCGTCAGTATTTCCGTCTATCTCTCTGTCCTCATGGAATAATTCTGCTCCAACTGGACGGATTTTCATGAAATTTGATATTTGAGAATTTTTTCGAAACTATGTCGAGAAAAATACAATTTTGATTAAAATCTGACAAGAATAACGGGTACTTTGTATGAAGACATGTAAGTTCATGATAATATCTCGCTGAATTCTTCTTACGATGAGAAATATTTCAGAAAGAATGTTGTAGAGAAAATTAAAACACGCATTTTGTGTTCCAGGCGTTTTTCCAAAAATCGCGCCGTTTATGGGATAATGTGGAAAAATATGGTACAGCCAGACAGGCTATATGTAACAATATAATAAGGCGCAGGAAATATGCCATTTGTATGCCGGATAACTAAGACAAGAATACAGATACACACTCATAATATTTAATATATGTTGCTTCATAATTTATTAATTCCGTCTGTTGCAGTAAAATGTTTTACGGCAACACTTAAAAAAACCCTGAGAAACCGCGCAACGACCTATCTGTCTTTACGGTCTGTATAGCAAAATTGTATATCTAAAGAAGGCCATGAGCAAACAAATATTCTTTTGTTTCAGTGCAGCTTCGGACACTTTACATGAAGACCTACGTACGTTTTATTGCTGCCGGCGATATAAATTTGTCACAGAATTGCGGTTGTGCAAAATTCAATATTTTTCTATATTGGACAGTGAAGTGCAGTTCAAGGACACGCACAGAATAGATTGTTGTGTTTCTACTGGAAAAATACTTAGCGAAAGCGCCACAGTGTTATGTTATACGTATACTGCCTATCTCGTTATGTGGTTACATTTGTCCTAGTGAAGATGATTAAACCTTAAAAGGGATACAAATTTTATTTATATTCATACCTACAACGCCGTCAGGGTCTCGATCTACAGCATCCAACGGTAGAACATACAAAGAGTGAAGAATTACATCTGATATGGAGGGAAACAGGTAACAAGGTGTACCGACAAACATCAGAACACGCCGAGGAAAACCACGAATATTCTCAGTCCCTATGGGCTGGCACACAGCACCTCCCCATACCGCCCCTGATGCTGGAGACAGAACAGGTCCCCGAAATGTTGGTTTCTGTCCCGAAATTGATAGAATTTTTACCTCGAGAACGACTTGGCGAATGTCTTGGCCGTGAAAACTTTAGATCTTATATAGCAACTTTTATACCAAAGACGAATTAATTTCCATCCCTCGAAACTTTAATTCCCAGTTATATGTGTAATAAAAAATAATCCGAGCAGGACTACAGTACATTTTATACCACAAATGTGACATTTAAAATAGACAAATATAATGTACTATTAATAATACATGGCCGTTACCTTTGGCTGACACATTTCACGATTCGCCTTTTGCTCACGTTTGGCTAAGACAGACAGAAAACATGAAAATATCCGTGGATCAAATTAACAAACCGAATTAACTTGCGGTTTCACGAATATGTGCATTCAGATTGCATGAAACTGTGTGGAAACGCCATGTCACGTGTTTGAATTCGGAGAACTTGACACTGTACAGTTGAATACAGTAATCGCTTTCCCAGTGCTAATACGTAGATTCTGCGAGTTTAATTACCAAGCCAGACCGTAAACTGTACTGCATGTAATGGCTTATCACAGGACTTTGCTTTGGAACAATTAGGTCTCACATTGAAGGAGTTCAAACAGGCATGACACACAACACGCAGATATTAATCCTCACTTATCTATATATCATCTTAGGCTAGTTACATACGGGACAGTCAGCGGCATGAGACACTGGCAACGTTGGCGGCGCGGCTGTGTCTTTTGAGGGGGTAGTCTTGCCAAAGTTTCGTGATAGAGAAAGTGGCCACATCTATTAGAAATCACTGCTCAAAACGAAGGTGCTCGCCCGAGACACTTTTAGTCGCCACTTACACATTCATCGGAAACTAAAGTCGTAATATACAGAATCTTGTATAGAGGAGGAGATTAGGAATAGATTAGTAATAAAAATGTTCTGAAATGGAAGACCAGCCGGCCTTGTGGAATTCGGCAGCAGAACAACAAAATCTGTAAGAGAAATGCTTGGAACGAAGTAATTTAAAATTTAACCGATTTCGAATGACGAAAACACAGGTGGAAAAGCAAAAAAAAAAAAAAAAAAAGAGTTAAATTTGTTTAATTTGTTATAGGTTTTCTGGCTTTCACGACAGATAATGACAATGTATAGGATTGCAAATTGACACCAACGTCTAGGAAGAACGTGCTACATCCATCATCAGGGTGACGGAATTATTTCCCAATCACATCATTTAAATGGACTTAATTCCGTCACCATAAAAATGAAAGCGGCACGGTTCTCTGAAATATCGCTGTCAGCCCACAATCCCTTTTGTACGTTGTTGATTGGTGGCGACCACAATCACTGTTGGTGTGAAATGTGTCGTCAGACGGTGGCGACCACAGTCACTGTTGGTGTGAAATGTGTCGTCAGACGGTGGCGGCACAGAGCACTCCGTGCATAAGGCGATGATATAAGTAACTAACTCGATGTTCTACGGACTATAATAACATGCGTAATAATAATAATAATAATAATAATAATATGTAAAAAGCCTTTATCACGGTAATAAATTTACAGAACAGCTGCAAAATTATATACCCTAAAACAAACCTTGTTTCAGGGTCAAAGCGTAAAATACGAGATTCTTTTCACACTCACGAATTCGTATGATTTTGTTGGAATCTTGCATGAAGGATAATCGCTCACCAAAACCTTGTAACGTGAACCAGAACATTCAGTATCATATGTTTTTCCCTAAATGTCTTCCTTATATATTCCGTATCAGAAAGATATTTAGCACTTTTTCATATACGATAGCTAACAGGCTAAATCCCTCAGAATGTGCTACAATTCAAATAATTGGAAACAAATCAAGATTGCTTTTACGAAGAAGTTAATAGCGCATTACATTCGGAGAATGTTTGTTATCATTTGGTTTAAAATTGTTTGCATTCCCTATGCTATGTCACAACGTAAATAATAAATTACGCAAAACTGCCATTTTGTCTCTTTTTTCGGGTACTTGAGGCTGATGGTGGAGCATATACTGAATTTGTTTGAGAAGAGGGTGCTGAGGGAAATACGTGGTCCGAAGAGAGAGGAAGTAACAAGGGATGGATTATCTTACATAATGATGAGCGTAACAACTTGTACTCCTCGCTGAATATAGTAGGAGGGTATGATCAAGGGGAATGTGAAGGGCGAGGTATGTGGCAGGCATGGCAATGAAGGGAATTTCGAAAAGGGTGTGGGTGGGGAAGCATGAAAGTAAGACACCACTTGGAGAACTAAGGGATAGATGGAACAATACACTTGTATGGACGTAAAACGGGATGGGAAGTCTAGGACTGGCTTCATCTGAGTCAGGACACGAACCAGTGGCGGAATTATGTGACCCCAGTAATAAATTTCCGGGTTCCATAAATGCAGTTAACTTCTTGTCTAGGTGAAGATGCATTACATTCTAAAGAAATACTCTGTTCAGTTGGCACCACAAGCTATATATGCTTACCGCGCAGTGTGTTGCTCTACACATTTCGTTACTAAGTCTGACAGTAACAAACAGGGTTGTAGCAATGACAGTCCGTGCGTCAGGGAGCATCAGAAAATACGAAATTCTTGACAGCACCTTCGGAATTTAATTACACACGTCCACTGCATAGCACAATGAGGCCATTGGAATTCGATTACTGGAGAGGAATATAGATCAGATAGTTAGAAGAATTAGTCGCAAATTAGGTAAATGGGCTTCTGGAAGCTGCTTGATTATTGGTTCAGGTTTACCTCTCACCAAATGTCTCAGCATGACAGTGGAAGGTTCTAGTGTATACGAAACAGAGTGTGAGACTATATATTGTTCATAGTCTGCCCAAAGTGTATGAAATGAGCGCGTTATATGGTATCAGATTGTTTATATTGCCGCGCGTCTGGTTTTGTAAACATGTATTTGTCTTTTCTTCCTGCCAGCAGGAAATTTCATCTCTTAAACAAATAAGGGATTACAGATGCACGCCAAAATTACAACCTTCCGTCAGAACTGAAATTCTGTAGTAGAAGAGATTGAAGCAAATCGTGTAGAATAATGACAAGTACACCCCTGACTTATAAAGGAATTTATTGCTTAGTTATGAAGAATGCGGAAGAAATAACAAAGAGATAGTAAAAGGTAATAGGAAGGATAGATGCTCGGTAAGAGATGAGATGAACTGTGATAAATATTATGAAACTGGTAATAAATAATTCAATATTTCGGCCAGAAGCACGGCTGAATACTATTACCATGAGTGCAGATGGGCAGTAGAATTAATTAGCTACTAGCCGTGGTCTCCCATCATTGCGAGTGAAAATCATTCATCAATGCTATGCATGATAATTTCATGAATTACACTAACCAATAAATGGTTGAACATGTCAATGCGACTCGCTGAAGTTCTGTCCATTGAGTACCGCACAAACGTCGCTGAACTCTCATGAATACGATTTGATTTTAAACTGTGTCCACATAGCTGGTGTTACTAGAATTAACACAATGTAAGCAACAGTTATTTTTGTACATGAGTGTCTACGAGATCAAACACAACTCAGTCTCGACGTATTTCGACCTTCTTAGTTATAATCAGGAGTGAAATTTTATTAAATTTTCGTGAGATAAAATAGCTAACATACTATATAGTAAAATATCAGTACCGCTGGTTTACACTTAATTGTTTGTGTATAAAAAATAAAAGACGATCAATATATCCACCAACAAATGCAGTTAATAAAATACAATTCGCAACAATTATTAAAACTCCTACATTTTTCTGCACCGGGGTGCCATCCTCAGGGATCTCTAGAGCAAAGTAATAAAAAGCCCAGCACGTTAGTCTAGGTATTACTGAACTAAGGCTGTGCCATGGCTCAGGCGGTTAGTCGCCAGCCTCCCGCCGCGGAGGCCCGGGTTCGACCCCGGGTCAGTCCATGTGGGATTTGTGGTGGACAAAGTGGCACTGGGAAAGGTTTTTTCCCCGAGTACTTCGGTTTTCCTCTGTCAATTTCACTCCACCGGTACTCCATTACATGGAAAAATTAAAAAAAGCTAATCGTCTTTCTCATCATCTTCATCACAAGGGTTAAACAATAAGCCTTAAGGCTGCGGCGCGTCCTTAGCTTCTGCTGCGGGGCCCTTCACCACAAAAAAAGTACTAGACTAACGTGTTGGCTTATTTTGTATTATTCATATCGAGCATTTTGTTACAATCATGAAATCAACCAACTTATGCACTAGATAAAATACATACGTAAGCTACTACAAAAACCCCTACATGTTTCACCACTAAGGTGTCATCTTCAGCGGGGCTGGGCGTTCAATAAAAATTAATGTAGATCCAACAACAGGCTAGTTACTTAGTCCCTTGACAAAAGTGCTTAAAATATTGAACATTTTAAAACTCTAAAATACACAAATTTACAGCCATAAATCACAATGCTATAACGTTAAGACTATTAAAGGCGTCAAAAATAATTTATTCAATGTGAATTTTTTTTAAAACTGCATGGAATATGAACACTATACTTCCTCTAAACAACACTACAGAGCAATCAGTCAGTATACCCTACCACTGTACACGATACACACGATAAGATCCATCAGGTATGTACTCTGATACGAGTATATACATCCCTCCCTTACATAAATTAAAGTCACTTTATATATATTCTTGGAGGACAAGGGCTGATGATTGCGCAAAACACAGCCTCTCTCAGCCAAATGTCAAACTCAACCTTCTCGTGGTGTTCCCTGTTATCACAAACTGAGTCAATGACGACCAAATACCGGCGGGATATCCGTAGTATACACTATTAAAGAAGAGAGGAAATGCTCTTCCTTCCTTATAAACACGAACATCAGTGTAAAGGCCTCAAGGTGGCAGCCCCACCAAGGCACTCGGGGTTCGTGGGCTAATAACTCGCGAGCTCTTAAACAAACCTAATTAAAGAAACGGAAATGAAGAATAGCCAGACGGACAAAAAAATATATATTTTTAATATATATATTCAGGTAACTAAAATTCATAGTGGTAATATATTTACAGAACGAGATATTTATAAACGATCGACGCAGATGTTTGTGTGCATATTCCATGCTGTTTTGAACAAATGCAGCACGTGGAATAACTTACTTTTACCACTTTTAATACTTTTAACATTGCAGTATTGTGATTTATGGTTGTAAATTTGTGTATTTTAGAGTTTATGTGTTCAACATTTTAAGCACTTTTGTCAAGGCGACTAAATAACTAGCCTGTTGTTTAATCTCCATTCCTTTGTATCGAGTGCCCCCTGAAGATGGCACCTTGGTGCTGAAACACGTAGGGCTTTTTATAATAGTTTACTTATGTATGTTATCTAGTGCATGATTTGGTTGATTTAATGATTGTGTTGAGCTTATATTTCTTTGCTCTATTTCCCTGAGGATGGCACCCCGTTGCCGAAACATGTAGGAGTTTTAATAATTTTTATGAATTGTATTTTGTTTAGTGAATTTGTTGGTGGATATATTGACTGTACGAATATGCAACGTATGAACAATATAAAAATATAAATAATAATAAAACCTTTAACGCACAGGACTGATGGTGACTTCACTTCAAATATACACCAACGGTACAAATACGAAACTGTGTGTATGACTCATTTTACCTCATGTGTACTTCATAAGTAGATGTTTACTTCAGAAGTTGACAGATTATAGCTTTGAAAATTGTGGGGGATAAGGCGTGTTTTTATCTAACACACACTCACACACACACAAATAAGTTGTCTTTGATGATTTAAGTTGTTGATTACTAACGATTTTATTACCTAATTTCAGGAACCCCGCTTTCTTTCTTCACGCCCCAGCGCCTCCAAAATACTTTACCAGAAGGAGGAGCGGACACTACCTGGAAATTTCAGAACCGTACATTTTCCTTTTGCGATCCTGTAATAAATATAGTGCCTCTTACTATACGCCCTACTCCTTCTTTGTCCTCATCTTCTTTCTTTTCTTCTTCTCTTCATACTTCGTCCATGTTTAAAGGGTTAACAGAAACATTAGTGACTTGCTTACGTTTCCGTAAGTCATACATTTAATACTGATTTTAAAAGGAAAGAACGGGAACATGAAGAGATGCTACATTGAACACATGAATGGAAAAGAATATCAGAATAATGGAGATGAAATATCAGACGCAAGCGTAGTTCAAGGATTCACGTAACAACAATTTTGCATCTCACCGTCGACCGGGTCATAAACACCGACATTCGACAAACGTGGAGTAACTTGTGAATAAAACGAGACAGCCGGATGTATAGGCAACCAATCACACTCACTTGCTGAGCGGGAAGTAGACGCGAAGGTGTTCCACGGAAATCACGGAAATGAAACATAGTTCGTGAAGCCCTACGTTGAATATGTAGGGCAGAACGTCATCACGATCTAAAGACCAATTTTCGACAAAGTAATAATGTGGCGAATAACACCACGGAAGTGTAAGAGGAAGAATATAAGCTCAGTAGCATTGTTAGATGAATATGAGGAAAACAACTGGGGCGTATAGTAGATACATCAAAACCCGCACTTCCAGGAACTCCAAAATATGAACTACTTCCAGGAACGCCTGAGAATAAGAACTGTATCACTCACAGTGAAAGCAGTCCAGTACACCACAGAGGATAGAGTCGACCAAGAGTATCAGAACCCTGACTTACTAATGAAAGGTAAGGAACACATTTTTCAAGCCTAGGATTATTAACAAATTTCGACTACGAACGTGAGTTCTCTGATAATTACGTAAGTAATATCACTTCTACTTTGCCAAGACAGAAGGGAGCAGAAAGTGGTAACGTACAGAAAGCCAGAAGAAGGAACAACAACATAAATACTGCGGATATGAAAGAAGCCGAATAAATGTCAAATTCATAGCATAATCACAATGGACAAGAAAGATGTTCCACGTTTCGTTCTATTGGGGTCCTATTTGAGCCACCTGCTGTGACATTTCGGTGATTATACACTGTATGAGCACTGTCAATTTTTCATACTATGACGGACGCAAAGTAAAAAATTGCGCGGTTTCGAATGTCGCGAAAGAAGAGGTCACAATCTCCTAAATATTCTTGTCACCAAAACACGCTCACTCCGAGGCAAAGATTTATTTGCGGTGAAAGCCGCTGTACTGACTTGCTAAAGAAAGGACACTGATTCATTTGCAATAGGATAGGTGTTCTAAACGGTGTGAAGACTTGAGTGGTATATATCGGTATTTATCTCAGGAAAAAAAACTGGCCCAAAAATCTTAGTTGCTCACCTTACACAAAACTTTAACATAACATACTGGCAATTTGTAAATTAACATTGCATTTGCCGATCCCAGTGGCCGTGCAGTCTAAGGCGTGGGTCTGAGGCCGCTCGCTTACTAGGATTGTGGGTTCGAATCCCACCGGGAGCATGAATGCCTGTCTCTTGTGAGTGTTGTGTGTTGTCAGGTAGAGGTCTCTGCGACGAGTTGGTCCCTCGTTCAGATAAGTCCTACCGAATGTGGTGTGTCTAAAAAGTGTGATCATGAAGCCTCGAAAACTGAGGCGGCCTAGGTCCCCAAGGGGCTGTCGAGTCATTGAAAAAAAAAACATTGCCTTTACTGTAGAGCAATGAGTATTGTCATGTAGGTCTATACTTATATACGGCACACACTATAGCCAGAGACAGAAACCCGTGGAATGTAATTCCTTTCCTCTCTTCTCCTATCGCCCCTCCGACCTTGGTATCTTTTGGTATCTTTTCTCGAAACCCCCCAGAATCACTCTTGCTGTAACTGAAAACCGTGAAACGTCTACTAAATTTTCGTGTCGGTCCGTATTTCCAAATTCCTTTTGGACCAGCAGAATGCATGTCACAGCACCTTCTGTGGCGTTCTGGGTAAATGAGATATTTGGTTTTGTGTTCAGGTCAAACCACAACACCAGGCAGGTTTTGTTTCTTTTCACATGATGTGGTTAACAAAGGGCAATAAACCGTCGAGCGGGGCTTCTTTTATTGTAAATAATTTGTACAATTACGTGACACCGATCCCGGTGGCCGAGCGGTCGAATGCGTAGGTCTGCCGACGCTCAATTTTTGGGATCGCGGATTCGAATCCCGCTGAGGGAATGAGTGTTCGTCTCGTGTTTGTTGTGTGATGTGTAAGTAGCGGCCTCTGCGACAAGCTGATCACTCATCCAGGGGAATCCTACCGTGTGTGTGTGTGTGTGTAGTCGTGTGTTCTCTAGAAACTTGAATAATGAGGCGGCCTAGGCCCTAGATGGGCTGCTGCTCCACAGAAAGGACGGGCTACACCACTTCCAAATTTGTTATTGGTTTTAACATTTTTGTTATTTCTGACTCCAGTCTATACGTTTTTCTTGTAACTTTCACCTCTTGATTCGCTTCTACGGTTTCCTTGATGTATGAACGAGAAAAGGGGGATGCAAGTTCTTATATCCATCGATAAAACAACAGGCGGCATCAGTAAGCAGAAGGCGTGTGAGGTCTTCTCTTTCCCCATCATACAATCCATGAATGTGGCCCGGGATAGCGTAGTCGGTATAGAGACTCGCTAAAGGCTGGACGGTCAGGAGATCGAATCTCGGTGGGGGCGAGATTTTCCGCACCCGTACAGATCGGCCCTGGGGCCCACCCTGCCTCCTATACAATGGGTACCGGGTTCCTTTCCCGGGGGTAAAGCTGCCTGGGCGTGGAGTTGACCACCCACCCCCATCTAGTGCCAGGGTTAAAAAAAGAGTAGAGCTATACCTCTACTCCCCTTCTGGGCCTTCATGGCCTGTTCTAGGGAGAACTTTACCTTTACCTTACATTCCATGAATGCACCAGCTAGGAGAATTCACTGATCTGTGCCGGAGAGTCAACCACATTTATTTTATATGATGCAAGCATAGTAGCTGACAACGTCTCTCCGATACCGGGCGTGTAGACGCGACAGTGAGTGGGCACCGTTATGCAAGCCGGTATGCACTGGTTGACATCTGTTAGATAAAGGAAGGTGTAAAGTCTTACAGAGTTCCTGCCGAAACTACGTCAAAACATCTCAGACAAAATATTTACTCCGCCAAAGAAATCTTACTTACCATGCCGTTGTAATTATCCTAGACAGCCAAACTAACTCGCAAGACATAAAATACTGCGTGATATGTATTGAAGAAATCTTCACACTTTTCAACGAATAAGTAGTTACGACACTAATTACGGCAAACAAAAGTCAAATTACATACATATTTAGAACCTCTCACTTCGTATTCCGCTACTTTGTGAAACAATGAAAGTAATGTGTAAGTAACTACAGCAGCAGCAACGATAATGGCTATCTTTATTCGACGATTTTACAAATATGAATCACTTTTTTATTATTATTATTACCCAACAAATGCACTTATCATAGGTTCATAATAATATGTCTAAAACATTCTACTCCTATATGTTTTGGGCCCTATGGGGCCATCATCAGGTAGATCTGTCGCTATTGCACAAAACACATGACAATACGTGGTCTGTTGCATATGGAGCTCTGCTGACAATTATTCGCGTGGGCCTGAAACATGTAGGTGTAGAACTTTTTAAAATATATTATTATGAACCTGTGATAATTAGCTGCATTTGTTGGATAATAATAAAAAATTGAATTATAATGCACGGAATGGAAAATATAAAAAATGAATCAACTGTTGCGGAAAAGCGACCTAAGAACTGATGTCGAAGTGATGGCAGTAAAGGGTTAAATGCAATTCTTGCTGTTTTTAATGAAAACGTAATATTACTTCGAAGTGATGATGACAGAAGGATAGTGTGCACTTTAGAATCACAATGACAGTAAAGGCTGGCGCACACGACATCGACCACAATACATAAAACAAACAAGCAAAGATTTTAATAAAACACTGTATGAATTTTTTCATACTAAAATCCTCGATGCAGTTTGATGAAGTTGGAACAAGCCGGTAAACTTCAAAAGATATTACTTTTATGTTCAAAAGAAACATTATTTTTCTGTCGACTTACAGAACTTTAACAGGAGCGGATTCGAAACGACAGACAACGAAACGACCGCAATTCCAGCAGACCGGTTTATTTCGTTTCGGTGTGGTGGAGTGCGGCTGTTAACCACTTTGTAGCAAACTACAGCATAAGTGGACACTGCAGCAAGCAAAACGTGGCCTGTCTTCGGCGGAGGAAAGACGCATTGCACATTCCTCACCAGGAAGGACAAGGCGAAAATGACTTTAGAAGTCAGCGGTGACCCTGCAATATTTTACTACATAATGCGCATATTAATATATAACGTAATGTAAAAAAGTAAAAAGATAAATGTAAATTGCCTCTATCGGCGCCATAGAGGCTTACAGGGTAAGCAGAGGTACCACCACTCATTCTTAACTTCGACACTAGATGGAGGTGGATGGAAAACTTAACGCTCAGGTCGCTTTACCTCCGGGAAGAAAGGCCAGTAATCACTGAATTGGGGGCTAGGTGGGACCCAGAGCGGGTCTGAGTGTGTACGAGGAAAGGAAATATCTTACTCCTGCCGAGATTCGAACTTCAGATCATTCCGTCTGTAGCCTAGTCACTACACTGACTACGCTATCCCGGCTCCCATTTGTGTAACATGAACTGATATGAAATTTATAATTACATATATATATTTTACTTATTGTGTTATTTAAAGAAAATTCGAGTTGCTGAAATTATAATGTCGCAGATAGTTGAATGACTGACCATGGGGCATTTGTGGAATGACCCTGGCAAGGAGGAACCGAAGTAATCGGTGAAAATCTTACTCCAGTGCTCCACCAAACATTCTACAGAAAATACCCTGAAACTGAACCCCATCACCTGCGATTATAGGCTGGCAACTAATCGCCTATGCCATGGCATAGTATTTATTGTGTATATTATATATTAGATATAAATATATTTGTATACTATTTTATTGGCATAACCCAAACCATCACAACGCACAAAGAAGAAAATGAACTAACGTGTTTATTTTCTCAGAGAGCACTGTTCTAAAGTCGGTCTCATGAGGCAAAGATCCTTCCGGAACCTAGATCTGTTCGAATTATAAAAGGTTCTGACGATGGTATATAACATTGAGAACCACTTGTCTTTTGGACTTTGTCCATCGTCTTTAATGTGAATATAATAAATAAAATGTAAAATTTAAAATTTAAGATTTAAAATTTTAAAATTTGTATTTTATATTTTATATTCACATTAAAGACGATGGACAAAGTCCAAAAGACAAGTGGTTCTAGATCTGTTCGATTTTTTTCGGAAGCTCTCAACACAGTGTGCTCCAGGAACGGAAAAATCGATCCGTTTCATTTTAGTTCCTTTCGGTTCGGAGTAGTGTGCCTTGTCCTGAAGTGTTCTTTCTTTATTTGTGGTGCCTCCATTTTACTCACTGAAGTATTTTCTTACAATCCATTCGGTAATTAACCTAATGCCATTTTAATAATACTGACATATACTATAGGCTATATATTTAATTATAAACTGCTCGGATTTTATGGGAAACATCCGAAGTGCTTTGGAATCTGTTGTTGAATTCTTGTCGATTTTCATTTCAAACGCAAACACATAATACCTGTTGTGCCCAGAACTCGTACTCCGCAACCAGATAATATGCTATTGATAGGTTTAGACACAATGTTGCTACTGTCAATTATAATGCTGAGATTTGGGAAATATTTTGGTTACATCCAAACCGAATGTGATAGTACCAGTTAATCCATCATATTCAAAGGATTTGTCGTTATCAGGGTAAAACTTCTGTACAGGTTTGTTGTCTCCCGCTGTATTGATGAGGGCACAAAGCGTACATAATGCAAAATTACGTTTTACTGATGTAAAACCATATTACGAAACAAAAGCAGATAAACAAAATTTGAAATGTTTTAATTTCTTCACCAGAGGCTTCCGAGCGGACTAACCTGTATAATGCATTGTAAGGATTATACACGTGTTGAGGTGCGGTATGACCTGTCGCTGCTGGTCACCGGAAATCAAACCTGATAACTGAACAAGAGATCACAGCGGACGGCACAGATATTCTGTACACTCGTGATAAAACCTTCTGTCAAATAGGCTATCTAGAACAGAAAAATATTATTCATCCAGAGACAAAATGTAGTTTCGGTAGCTCATATATCCTTCACGGCGGTTAAAGAACCCTTATTCGGAATTTAGTCTACTCAATAAGATGGCTTACAAACATGAACTAGAGATCGAGCTCCAGCCCACCATGAATAGGGTGGCTAATCTGATCTTGAGCAAACGTGGAAACCTCTCATTTTCTTCATTAGACAGCATAGGAGGACACACCAAAATTTTTAACTTGCTTACGTTCCTTTCCAAGCCAAAAAGTTCGGCCTTCCTGGTCCTCCTCCAACTTCTTAGCCACCCCGCCTGAACTGCATCCAAGAACCTCAAATTGCCCCGGTGGCTGCATCAAAGTGACAAAGGAAGGCAGTACCATTCCATTTTCTTCATCTTACTCACGTTACCACTATCCAATTTCGACCGTTTTACAGGGTCATTGCTTTCATCTCCCCCTAATTTAAGGCATGCGTGTCCAAAGTTTTATGGCAAAGAACTACACAGGTTATTGTGGGCTGGTTTGCGGGCCGCAAGTAGAAATGTAACACTAAGTGGTATACCTAACCGACTTAATTGCTGCGTAATTTTATGGTACTGAAACTTGGATACTTTGGAAAATATATCAGAAATACCTGACAAGCTTTGAAATGTGATGCTGGAGAATGATGGAGAAGATCAGTTGGATCGATCGTGTGAGAAATGAAGTATTACATAGAGTCAAGGCGGAAAGGAATATCCTACATACAATAAAGCGAAAGAAGGCTAATTGAATTGGTCACATATTGCGTAGGAACTGCCTTCTAAAACGCGTTATTGAAGGAAAGATAGAGGGAAGGATAGAAGTGACGGAAAGTGGAGGAACAAGGAGTAAGCAGCTACTGGATGACCTTAAGGAAAAGAGAGGGTACTGCAAATTGAAAGAGTAAGCATTAGATCGTACTCCTTGACCAACTCACTTTGGAAGAGGCTATGGACTGTCGTTAAGACAGACTAAGGAATGAATGAATGCGTATTTAAAAATGTGGCCACGGGTCGCTGTTTAGATGCCCATGGCATAAGCGCCAATTCAGCCAACGTGATCGAGCCACTCTGGGCTCAAAATCCAGATATACATCCAACCAAAATTCTCCACCCACCTCCCAAAATTCATATTTTTGCAGAACAAATTTTTACCATGAACACTTCAAGACCTTCATCCAAGATGAAAAACCTTAAGTGTTAGTGTTATAAGGTGTTAGTGTCACAGTCTGGCGATGCATTTCAACCTAAAATGTAATAATAATAATAATAATAATAATTTACTGAGTTCAGATCTTAAGCAGGCTTCTTGGGTCTACCAAGTGATTACCACCACGTTATCAGGCTGGTAGTTTCTTATATATGAACTACTTGTATTATCCTTATCCACATTAGTTTTACTTTGCGTAAGTATTTGTTGTTTACCTTGTCAACATAACTATCCACATTTTTGGCATTTGTACAGCTTAATATTTTCCTGCAGGCTTCACCTTAATTCATGTCCAACTATTTCTTACTCAAGTATTCAGTTACCCATTTGCTTGTTGTAGACTCCACAACATATCTTTGACACACGGAGAATCACAGTTTCATTTATCTGTTTTCTTCTGATGCACATCAGTTAACACGTTCCTGCTAACAACCATGTTATTTCGTTTCTTTTTTTCCTGGTACAACTTTCTATATCTGATCTCTTTCCCAAACTAAAATTCATATCTAGATACAACGCTAATGAAATCTATTCCAACATTTTTGCCTTTACGTACAGCCGAGTAATTGCTATGCATTCTATGGATGTCGACTTGCCTTCGCCCAAGACTCCGCCGTTAGCTGGCTTTCAGGTTGGGTGGTTTATTGGTTTCGTGTGGCTAATCTACTACGAGTAGCACTGCTTGACCCTGAAGATAAAGTCAATACAATTCTTCGAAACGTCGCGTATGCTCGACCAACAACACAGCGTTTCTTGAACCTTCTTAAAACAATAGGCTCAATAAATACAGCATTGATACCAATATAAATTTATTGCTTCAGCCTGTTTCTCTGCCAGACATAAGGTTTAGTTCCGAACTGCACAAACATTCGCTATTATTTCTCATTTTAATACTTATAAATTTCAAGAACTGACACAACAAAGGTACATATTGACATAAAAATTAAGATTCGAAAAAAGGTTTGGAAGATATGTACATTGCACTCTAGTACCCTATCTACTGACATACATAAGCCCAAGGGTTACCCGGCTCTTAATATCGTGTGTGTTTTATTAATGTCGTGCTTTCTCCCTGCGTGCTGTAATATTAGACGGTAGAAATACACTAAATTCAGAACAAAATTCAATCCTCTCAGAGTTGATATATCAGATTTCTCGTATGGCTGCAGCTCATTAATTTGTGTATAATATCAAAGGTTCATCACACGTGCAAATGATCTGCTTTCACCCCGGAGTAACTGTGATGTGAATAACGGCATGCTAGAACTTGTAACAATTACCTCTGAGTTTACTGGCAATTTGCTTTCATTTAAACTTCGTCCTGTGTTTAGTCCGAGTTTCAAAATGCATCGTCGTGTAGTTGTTGGAATAACTGCGTCGGACTGAGCAGAATTCTGTGTCACTTCTTAATCCGAAAACCAACTATACTCAGAGAAGTTTCTCGAAACTATCCTCAGTAACTCCAGGCAAATTCAAGGTTATAATCTTCAGCAAGTACACAAGGACCGCTTATAAATAATCCCCTTCTACCATTCAATCACACAGTCGCCTTCCAGACTACACTATCTACATATTTCATAAGTTTCATTACATAAATCGACTGAAATCAACTTGAACAGTGTCAAAAAACAAAACAAGACAGGGTTACATACACCTATATCATAAATCTCGAGGCGTTTAGAGTAGAACTCTCAAAGCCTGCTTTCCTGTTACATGTACGAGTATGCCTATTTCTACAGAACCATTACTGTTATTATTATTATCATTTTTTATTTCATTTTATATTTGTGAAGAACATTTTTAAATAAAGATGTGGGCCTATGTTTACGTTAAATTTGTGGGATATAGCTTCACAATTTGCATCGTATTCGTGCTTGGAGTTATTGACTTACGGATTTTTTTTTGTGAAGGGCCCCGCAGCAGATGCTACGGACGCACCGCAACCTTAAGGCTTATTGTGCAACCCCGTGATGAAGATGATTAGTTTTTTCGTTTTTCCTTGTAATGGAGCACCGGTGGAATTAAATTGACAGGGGAAAACCGAAGTACTCGGGAAAAAACCTGTCCCAGTGCTACTTTGTCTAGCAAAAATCACACATGGACTGACCCGGGATCGAACCTGGGCTTCCGCGGTGAGAGGACGGCAACAGAGACTCATTTTGGCTCACAAGTGGTGACCAGAATGTCTCTCTTCGAAGATTCAGTTCATAATGACTTCTTTGGGAAAGACCCAAACGACCAAAACTAGAGGCCTTCAAGGTCCGAAATTGTAGTCTGTCTGGTCCGAAAAGCATTCGGGCCAATCGCTAAGTACGACTGCCTTATATTCTAGCTCGAACGAAAGCTGATCTCTTCACAGTCTGCTCTATCGTGTTACTAATACGGGTTCCTTTCACGAATAATGTCCATAATGCTTGAATAAATTATCTAACGACGCTCTAATGAATCAGATATTATTTTGGAACTTAAGAATTTGCCCTAATTTAACGGAAGCAAAATTTGTGTTACCTCGAACTACTTCTGGGACAGATCAGCTACGAGAATCCCCGAAAAAATGAGGTCTGATTTGTTTCTGGAGCAAGACAAAACCTAATTTCACAGGTTCATTCTTTGAATAATTCTCCGCTAACCGATTATGTTCACGTCCATTCCGTAACAACTCGTTTATCAACTGTGCGCGCACAAGTATCATAACGGATCAGTATACTAATTCTTTATTTTCTGACTCTGTTGCGCGCAAAAGATGAAAGAATATAACAATAAATTTTAGTTTTCAGAAAGTCAATGGTCCGAAAATCCCGGCATATTTGGTATAAGTTTTGACAGGTATCACTTAACCAGGTCCGAAAGCGACCCTAACCCACCATTCGTGCACATGTTTGCTAGCAAGCCTAGGCCCGTGCGGACGAATACTCACGCCAGACCCAGGCGAAGGAAGGAAGAAGAAGTAATGATGAGCGGATATGTGTGTGGGAGGGGGAGTACTTGGCATTCCGTAATCGGCTAGGGAATGCTTAAGTCATGGCACACGGCATGAATTATAATTTCAATATTTGAATTAAAGTCAAGAACGCTTTTATGCAAATTAAAAACCAACAAGATACAATTTTTATACGGAGAAACGCCTACGTTCTCTAATCAATCTCCTACATGTGTCGGCCCAGCTGGGCCATTATCAAAGTGATTCCAATAAGAGAATAAGAAGTGTATACAAAGTTAACAGTACATAAGAGAGTAAAAGATTTATACATATAAAATGTAAAAATAACTTCTAATTTGATTTAAAACGTAACAGTTACTTCCTTCCTTTTTAAACGTAGTGTGCAGCAAATAATCTTAGGCAAAAAATACTGCTTTAAAGCCTTTAAAAATAAAAATTAAAAATAAAAACGCAAGAGAAACAGATACATTTGTCATTAAATAGCAAATTATCTTTATATTTCATGTATATAAACGTATACCTGGTGCATGCATTTCTAATTCTATTACTGAAAATTCCTTGAATATGGTCCAGCTGGGCCGAAAGATGTAGGAGACTGATCGAAGACAATTACGGCTGTCTCCCTATAAACAGTGTACTTTGTTGGTGTTTAATTTGTATAATTAAATAAGTAAATACGCAATACTATGCAACGCTGCAAGACAGTTGATGTAGCTAGCATCGCTTGAATCTCGCATGCTCGCCCGCTGCAATGTTGTTACGATTCATTTTTAAAAATTGAAACCTACACTGTTGAGATTGCATCCAGCTGCGAAATGTTCATAGAAAGGTTTGCTGAACTGTTTCATGTTTAGGAAGAAATGGAAAAGTAAGTTCTCAGACACACAAAAATAACAGGACGAACTCGTAGACCTATCTTGCTTCCTTAAGAAAATAAAGCAGGCTAAACACAGCAGCGACCAATTTGTTATCCTGGACCATAAAAAGTCTAGCCTCAGTGGACTCAACACCTTTTTCGAACGATTAGAACTCCTGTTTCGTATTTTGGATACCACAGTTTCCAGTACCAATCCAAATATAGGATACGCTGAGATTATTATGGTTGTTTTATCTCCAGACCAATACAGGGTTATTACCTTCAAATATGTCAAGATTGCTCCCTCCTTTTCCTTTCCGATCAATCGTTTTCAGCATCCTGCATTTCGAGACTTCCAAGGTTTAAAAAGTGCTGTCAAGAGACTCGAGAATTACAGAGATACACAGAGTCAAATGAGGTGAAAATAGTAATGCATACTGAGTAGATAATAATTTAGGTGGATTTTCTGAGGAAACAGTTCCTACATTTGTCTGAAGAGATGATAGGCACGAGTAACCTTAGTTTAGTGAACACAGGTGCTATTATAAAGCGTATTCAAACAGGGCACGTCTCAATATGAGTCTACAGCATTACCGTTTCATCAACCTGCCAGATGAAATCTCACTATTAAACTTACTTTACACTTTCAAATTATAATTTACATTAATTTCAGGTGTGGGGAAAGTGAAAACTGCCTAAGAAAATCTCCGATTTGAGAAAAAAAATGAAAATTGTGAAAATTTGTTCCTTGAAACCAATAATATTTTCCTGACACTACATTAAAATACGAAATGTTTTGTCTCCTTTCAAGGAGAGCTGTAGTATCTTTTTTAGTTAAAGAATGCTCGTCATTCATAGGGTTCAGAACTACAAGGTCACACTGATGTTTGTACTTTAATTTACAGCACATTACGAAGACATTCTACGACACTAAGACAATTAAACAAGCACCCTGTATGTAACTAATATCAACATCACGACGTATGTAGATAAGAAAATTCGTAAGGCAAACAATCCAATTCCCTTCAATATACTTACATTGACATATATATGGTGCTGGGAGAATATTTGTAATTTCGAGCTAAGCAAAGAATGCTGACTTCTGTGGTAACATATTGCATAGGCTTAACAAATCCTACCTCTTTCTTTCCGTAAGTACATTGCCTGGATCAAAACGCGATATACTGGCAGAATGTTCTTAAAATATCCGTCATTAAGAGACAAATATATATTAAGTGTTAAGTGTTAACATGCATTTTGACAGGGGAGAAAATTCTCTGTTTCAACAAATTTGCTTACACTGTAGTGTCTGATAGGAGGGAACCTCAATGTCATATGTCTGGCTGAGGTTTAGACAGAATATCCAGTACCTCCCTCTTCCTAGTAGCTTCCAGTTACTTACACATACAGCACTCTGATATGAAGACAACCTGCTGACGTATATACATGTTTAATATTAGGCGTTCAATTGAAATGTGTCACAGTATACATGTAGGCCTATAATATTAGGCGTTGAATTAAAGTGTTTCACAATATATATGCTTAATATTAGGCGTTGACTTGGAGGGTGTCACAATATACTTATTAGGCGTTGGTTTGAAGTATGTCACAATACACATGTTTATTATTAGGCGTTGAATTGAAGTGTGTCACAATACACATGTTTATTACTAGGCGTTGAATTGAAGTGTATCACAATACACATGTTTATTAGTCTATTAGGCGTTGAATTGAAGTGTGTCACAATAACATGTTTATTATTAGGCGTTGAATTGAAGTGTGTCACAATACACATGTTTATTATTAGGCGTTGAATTGAAGTGTGTCACAATACACATGTTTATTACTAGGCGTTGAATTGAAGTGTGTCACAATACACATGTTTATTATTAGGCGTTGAATTGAAGTGTGTCACAACATAAACTTCACCTGCATTGTAAAGCGCTACAGCCTCACATCACGAAAGGTATTAGCCCAAACTCGCGTAGTATCTGTACGTTTTCTGTTCTTATCCCTGTATTTCATCACTTTATATCCCAGATTATTAAAATTTTACCCTTGTACAGTTACGTGGAACCACTTGTTACAAGCTTTAAATAATATATTGATGCCATAAAATCCGAATATGCCGTGAACACAACAAAAGCCCGTTGTAATTTACTGTGTTACCGGTTAGATTTTACAGCACAATGGTTACTGTAAACATCACCTGTTTTAATACTTAAGACTTCACATTTTGTCCACAAAATGAGTGGGCCGGGATAGGTCAGTCGGTATAGCGACTCGCTACAAGCTGGATGGTCTGGGGATCGAATCCTGGTGGGGGGCGAGATTTTCAGCACCCGTCCAGACCGGCCCTGTGGCCTACCCAGCCTCCTGTGCAATGGGTACCGGGTCATTCCCGGGCGTAAAGCGACCGGGGCGTGGAGTTGACCACCCACCTCCATCTAGCGCCGAGGTTAAAGAAAGAGTACAGGTATACGTCTACTCCCCCTCTGGGCCTTCATGGCCTGTTCTAGGGTGAACTTTACCTTTACCCTTACCACGAAATGATTTTACATGTCTTAATTGATCCTCATACAATTTTAGATTATGTCTTTAAAGGGTATTAAACTGCTTACATTTATAATGGTGACACAGTGTTTAGTGCGCTGTATGCACTGCATTTGTGTACATCTTCATAACGGTGATGCAGTGTGATTAGTGTGCTGTAGGCCTATGTACTGAACATGTAAACATTTTTTTATAGTGGTGATGCTCTACGTGTAGTGTGCTGTATGTACTGAATTTGTATACACCATATACAGACAACTCACGCTTCGATAATTTAGTAGCGATTTCAAGGCCTCACAAACTTTCTTTTATACTGTTTACTGAGGCACATACATTCCTGTTCCAGCTAAGATTTTAAGGGGCCTATTGAGGTCTGCGTTTTTTGTCAAGTACATTACACACAGAACTTCATGTAGAATATTGCTTGGATACATTAACTGTCAACTAACCAGTTATCTCCATGGAATACAATAATTTGAGCGAAGGTAGGTAAATGTAAAGGTAAAGTTCTTCCTAGAACGGGCCATGAAGGCCCAGAGGGGGAGTAGAGGTATAGCTCTACTCTTTCTCTAACCCTGGCACTAGATGAGGGTGGGTGGCCAACTCCACGCCCCAGCCAATTTACGACCGGGAAAAAGACCCGGTACCCATTTTATAGGAGGATGCGTGGGCCCCAGGGCCGGTATGGACGGGTGCGGAAAATCTCGCCTCCGCCGGGATTCGATTCCCAGACCGTCCAGCCCGTAGCGAGACGCTATACCGACCACACTATCCCAGCCCACTGGGAAGGTAATAGCTTAGGAAGTAAAGAAATTATCTCCTTTTGGAATTCGAAGTTTCACTGCGGTGTTCACAACAGCACACTGCTGATAATTGACTAGCCTTAAATAAGCGTTAAAGGTGTGTGAAATAAATAAGTAAATATCTTCACTTCAGAAACCACGCTGATAGAAATGATGTATTTAATATACATATGTTTTTCATAATTGACAATTAGACAATACTTTAAAGAGCCCAACAATGTCAGCTCAGGAAAGAAAATATTCATTGTTTGTGGTCTGTCAGGTATTTGATTCGTATGTATTAATACGCGTAGTCTAGCTTTGCTTTCATACACTTCGTACTTGGTTTCCATGTTCTTTATTTCTTACTTTTGATTTACTACCTGTGATACGGTCACGTAATTAAAAAAGTAATTTGGGTTTATACATTCTAGCGGAAATTAATTTATTCCGCTCCATGAAAACATTTCTTTTGCATACTGAATATAAAATGATTAACATTCCCTGATATGAAGAAAGTAGAAACTCGCTAAATTTGTTCCGAATGGGAAAGTAACGGAATGTAAAATGTGAAACAGTAAAAGCTATGGGCACAGAAATTGCTGATCACGTCAATAATAATTCGAAACTGATAATGAATGAAATGAACTACCCAAGGAAAATTCGGATTAATAAATATAATATTTCAGTATTCATATATTTATGACGTCAAGAACATACAGTAACTATATCTGAAAACAATACAATTTACACAATGACGTCTTCTAGAATGAGGACAGAGATATGAATCTGTTGCGAAGAAATATTTCATTTCTGAATGGTCAAATATTTATCAAGACTACCAGGCTTCTCTGAGAAAAGGCATACTACCAAAGCAAACATAATATATGCTATTTATAATACAGCATAAAGCTCTAGCTCTAGTATTGAAATCCTATAGGAAATGACAGAGCGAAGGCGCCAGACGTCCTACTGTCTGTTCTCTCTTTACCAACACTAGCATTACGAATTTCACTCATACAGACTTTCATGACGCATCGCATATATTTCATCTAACTTGATACCCGATATCTACCAAACCAAACAGATGCTGCGGTATCATTTGAGCTAAGAGAAAATGAGATGGAGGCAAGAAAAATTTGTATTCTCGTACTGTTGTTTACGGCATATATTGCTGTTACTTCTTTTGTATCTTCACACCATATGCAAGGCTCTGCTCCTTTTCTGTTGCTTGTGTGTTTCATTTCAGGCAATAAAATTGTCGATTTTCCTCTTTTTCGGTCGTTCCGAAAAGTTACTCCGATTTATAAAATTCCATTTATCCAAAATAGAGACTCGCTTTACGAAAATTCTCTTGAAGATTTTTTTGAGAAACATGACCATTCGTAAGAGCGCAAATGCATATAATTCCTAACTTGTTATTGTCGAATCATATGATAGGTCAGTTATAAAAGTGTCAATAAAGGAAGCAATTGTACTGGATTTACACAAATGTTATTATCTGCGTGGAAAAACCGGAGTACATAATGCAACAAGGATCGGTATTTCTTTTATCACATAAGTACTTGAATTGAGTAAAATCTTGTAATTTCCTGACGCTTGTCGTTAGGTGTTACGCCTCTCTATTGCACGCATTCTGTTCGCTTAAAACACTCTTTATGAGAAAACGGGATGGAGTTCAAAGAGGCCTAACAGTTTTCCAAGTCCCTTATTTGCTATTTTTTGTAAATCGGTCTCTCTATTGCAAAGCTAATCACACTGCAAATAAGCTGCATATAAAATATGAGACATATTAAAATAAATATTGGACCCTAAATAATATGGCGATTACGTTGTGCCGACATGAAAGGTAATTACCTTTCTGTTTTTGTATTTCCAATATCAAATTCGCTTTAATTCGTGGAGACAGTTCAAGGACACGAAAGAATGTAAAAAAACTCTCGATTACTGATTTACTTATGTATACTGTTTGTGCGGAGAGCACAAGAAAATATAAGGATGAGGTCACAAAAATGCAAGGATGAGGGCACAAAAATACAAGGATGAGGGCATAAAAGTACATGGATGAGGATACAGAGAAATACAAGGATGAGGACACTCTAAAATACAAGGATTTGGGCACAAAAAATACAAGGATGAGGGCACATAAAAATACAAAGATGAGGGCACACAAAAATACAAGAATGAGGGCACACAAAAATACAAAGATGAGGGCACACAAAAATACAAGAATGAGGGCACATAGAAATTCAAATATGAAGGCACACGAAAGTACAAGAATGAGGAAAAGTAATCAGAAAGAGAATTTAAAGCGCAGGTTAAGATCTGTGGTTTATGGTAAGGATTACTAAGTAAACACATAGAGAAATATATAAACAACATAATAGGGCAAGCACATTTGCTATGTTATTGCTTCAATTAGTTAATTCTGACTTTCTAGGGGCTGTTACAAATAGCGTAATATTGGCCATTCTGAGCAAACCACTTACAAACACGTTTATTTTAAATGTGTCTTTCTGCTTTTCATTAAGTCAGGGTGCACAAATTTTCCAAAAGTCTAGCAGCAACCTCAAAATTCTAGGCGCCAGATAGTTTACAAGAATCAAGTTCCGTATTGAGGACCCACAAGCACTAGGCACCAAAGTACAATATTTAGTCGTCGTGGCGACCTGGTGCCAGTGTTTTTGCACCCCTGCACTAAGTTTACCTTGTATGCTAGCAACAGATTCACAGTCGATATGTCTCGGCTGCAGGGCCTGTTATCAGAACACGAAGGAAACGTTAAAAACTTCGAGGTCGTACTTTATAAGAGCACAACACTAAACAAAAAACACAAACCTCTTTAGAGTGCAGTCTGAGAGCGATGAAGATTTCCAGTTTTTTGTGTGTATTAATGAAAAGCTTTCTTTTTTCGACTGAGATAATATTTACACCTAAAGAAGCCGGACCTGTGCGCAGAAATAAATCGTTCCTTCATTACGTAGTCTGTCTTGCGTTAGGTCCATATTCTCTTCCAAAGCGAGTTCTACACAGAGTGCAATCTAGGGCTTCCTCTTTCAAGTTACAGCAACCTGTCTTTTCCCTAATATCATCCGGTAGCTGCTTACATCTTCTTCCTCATCTTCCCTCCCTCTTATCTTTCCTTCAATAACGTGTTCTAGAAAGCAGTTCCTATGCAAGACTTAACAAGCCAGTTAGCTTTCCTTCTTTTCATTTTATGTAGAATGTTCATTTCTTCCATGACTCTACACATATTTCTCTTATAGTTATAGGTCATCATTAGTATGTCCGTCAAGTTTGTACAATTATGGCGCAAATTGAAATGACATGGGAATAACGCTTGCAATTCCAAAGTGTCAGATTTTGCGAAGACATTTTCAGCAATTGTCTGGATGAGCAAATGCCAATGGACGGGATGGATTGAGCGATTTCAGCAGGCCCTAGGCATTGACGCAAAATAAAAAAATACCAGCAAAATAAATTCACCGCCTTATTCTCTTTGTTAATAGGATTAAGTTAAAACAGGGTTATGCTATTTAACTTTACAGCGCCACTACCATTGTGACGTAATTCAATACCAACGTAAGTGCATAAACGTCTAAATATTTCTATTCTTCCCCTGAAAAGTGATGATTTCTCCTTCAATCTTCTTTTCTCTAAAATCAACAAAATGTAATTTAAAATTCTAACGGTGACGAGAACAAAGAGAGCTCTATTATGAAATGTGATGCCGTGCAGTCTGGTACAAGTGTACATGGCTTTGTGTTACAGGAAGAGAAGCCACTGAATGTACGTTAATTTTCAGTGATGTTAAGACGAGTAATGAATTAGCTTCAGGAGACATTTAAGATGTGAATCATATAATATGCCTCAGGCTGCATGAATTAAATATGCACAGTAAAATACCCCCAATGTTATATCTAGGTCCTTTGTAAACACGGAATTATACCAAGGCAGATAAAAATTAAATTTCATCCACAATAGCTGCTTATATTACAAGCTCCTCTCTAACTAGCACAGATGAAACGAATTCATTTCCATTTCCATTTCAATGGATGACGTTAAATTCAACTGTATATAAAATACCATGTTAAATTTTTCACACCAGATAGAATCGCAAAACGATAAAGAAACGCATTTTTCTGTAATGAAATGTAATATTTCCTGCACGTTACCTGAAGATAAACAGTGGAAATCTGCTTTATTTTTACTCCGTCATTAAACTTTCTTCTATTAAAACATACTTTATTAATGAATCTTCACAAAATTCCCGTAATATTTTAGAATAGTGCAGGTGACAATCTCTCTTCGTAATATTCCACCTATGCTCCAACTCGTGTTCAGCCATCTACCATAAACGCTATATAAGCTAAGTAACTGACAGCGTCGCTAAATAAAACACACCATACCTACACACTAGACATTCTTAATGTAACTTTCGTGTAACGGGCTAAATATTTTACTAGCACATGAAACTAATCGATCCTTTTCGATTTCGCTCATACTGGGAAAGAGCTGATTTCCTATTCCTGTAGATTGTGTGCGTAAATTTCAAAATCTAATCCTGTATTGGGGAAAACTTAATAAACCTTTTGTGAGGGAACTAATGATTTATGAAGATCTCTGGCAATAGAGAAGATATAAAACAAATTTTCTACTAATCGTTGGTATTTGGTAAAGTTAAATGCATTTATTTTGAATGTTATTTAGTAATCTACATTGTCTACGTAATTGATGAGCGAGTAACTGGATGATTACGTAGGCTGACAAGGAAGGAAGGACAGTATATACGAAAGTCGACTCAATTTAACAGCCGAAATTTACCAGAAGAAGGCGACAAATATAATGAGCATCAGCCGGTACATCCGAAAATTCAGTTCAATCACTGCCATTAAGAAAATCATAATTAATCACAAGCATAAAGGCGTCTGCCCTCAAGATACCTTAGCGATGCTCCATATGCAAAAATCAGTTAGAGCAATAATTTCTTATTATGGAAATAATTTTGGTTATTTTCTGCACCAGTAGTGTTGTAAAACGCCTCATTTTCCGCAAACTAATTAGCCTTGTCGCAAAAAATTGATTCCTTATATATTTTCTCATCACTGACAATATTCGAAGTCTTCTTCAGAGATAATAAAGGAAAGAACAGTGTCTAATCCGGAGCATTTATTCACGTTAAATACAGGTCTATCTGGAGTGCGTAATCTTTGAAACCGGACGAAGTGCTATCATACTCATTAAGCACATTTGCACAAGGCTTAATCTTCCATAAGGTTCAATTCATTGAACTAAGTTCTTTATCACATAAAATGGATAATGACTACTGATGCCTCAATGGAGCCGATATAAGTCAATGAATATAGAGACTAGTCTAGGGGGTTGCACGACCGAGGAATCTGGGTTCGATTTGGTCAGTGGTAAGAGATTTTCTGTCCACATCGTTAGACCAGCTATGGTTTCCATTCAGCTTGCTATTGAATGGGAACCGCTGGATATTTCCGTTGAATAAAGTGCCAGGGGCTTGAACTTGTTCACGCTCCTCTTGGTGCTAAAGTTAAGGATCCGTGGAGCTATACTTCTACTCTCCCATACACATTCATATCGTGGTGCTCGATTCAGCATAGGAAGAATTTTATTTTACCTTTACTGTTTACGCTTCCAGTATTTTTAACATACTCGTATAAAATCTTTCAACTTTACTACAGGCAATTTCTCTTTAAGAAGCCGACAGTTTTTCAATTTCAGTACCCTGTTTCAAACAGCTCGCTACTTGTCTCTGATATGAGTCAGTAATTCATTAACCACAACCAAAATCTACGTCTTGAAGATCACATTTTATAACGTTAAGCAACATATCAACAATCGATAGCATTAACCACGCAGACAGGAGGGAAAGAGGTCTTACCAACACGTAACACACAGATAACTGGAACACACGCTGAAAATAGGACCACGCTGCCATTAATTAATAATTATACTATAGAAGGTAGTATAACATACTACCTGATTTTATTGTAATTTTTAAAATTTTAATAACTATTAGCAGCTTAATAATACCAAAAATTTTACAAAATTTTATACGATGTGGTAACAAATACTGACTCACTGTTATGACGTAACCAAAGAATTGGTCTATGTAAAAATTCACTTAAAATACCCCTGATGATGGCAGAATAACTGCCGAAATGCGTATTGGGGCATCCTTATAATAAAGAAAACAGTGAAAAAACTGTCTTAGTGCATTTGTTGGTACAAATAATTCAATATCCCTATGTGTTCCAAGTTTTCGATACACTGCAGACATTATGGTTAAAGATGTTTTCGTATTTACGTTCTCCCAAATATGGATACTTATTCCAACTACAAATTATGCTGCCAAAGTCAGTGTACATAAATAACATGTAGCGCTACCAGTAATATAATGATGGCTCGCTTGCATGTGTAACATTCTGACTGATAACATTAAATGTACACACTTAGTGTCGTAGGTTGAAATAGGTTCATCAGCGAAAGTGACTTAGCATTGTGCAAAATGAAACTGTAATTATGTATGTTGGTAATGTGCAAAGAAACAATTTCTGCAACCGAGTATTATACGTATTATATCGTACTCTTGTTTCTTGGATACAATATTCATTTAGGTACGATATTAAGACCAACAAATGCACATAAGCGTATTTGTTGGTTTTAATATCACAACTTATTACTCAATGCACTGTTACGGATCATTTAAAACTGATAATATTCATTTGTGCTTTGAAACACTCACCCAAAAAGAAGAATAACTTTTTTTAGTCTCGCTTCTTCTACCTACGCATTGTGGGTGTAGAGGGTTATTGTTACACCTGATCACAATCAATGACACACACACACACACTCAGTAGACTCCCCTCAATGAGGGATCGGCCAGTCGCAGAGACCTCTACCTGCACAACACACAACACTTAGAAGAGACAAACATCCAAGCCCCCGGCGGTATTCGAACCCGCAATCCCAACAAGCGAGCGGCCGCGGTCTTACGCATTAGACCGCGCGGCCACCGGGATTGAACACGAATAATATTGCCGGTAGCAAATGGTAATTTGCCATACATAAAATATGTAATAGAAAGCAGAGTAAATGTTTCAAAAATGGAGTCTATTCGAAGAAAAATAACGCAATATATGCTGGCAAACACTTCCATTTTACAGGCTTTATAATAAACACATTGAAATCATATTAAATTCCGAGCAGTTCCAGAATTCAATGTTAGTTCAATAAACCTTTCCTTCTCATTCCACAAACTACGCTTACTTTAACGATAAAAATAACATGTTTTGAAAATGTTGCTCTTCGCCAGAATAAAATGTAGTAATGGGTAACCACACTGAAATATTCTGTAGTTAAACACTTCAACACAGTGTAACTTTTTCCTTAAAATTTGCAGATATGTTTCCAAAGATAGAATAGATCTCATCAGCCCTTCAAATATATGTGGAATGTAGGTAGTGGAGTTCTGAAATGCGTTCTGTAAGAAATGAGAATCCCTAATTGTTTCTTTAGGAAAACAACAGGATACACTGTTATTGGTCTGAATATGACAATGGTGTTTTAGAGCTATATTAACTTCTGATATAATTAAATCAATACACTTCAAACGTAGCAAACTGTAAGACATTTCTATAAATGTCAAGTATTCGTAGGGAAGTTCTTGGCCAATTAGAGCGGCCGTTAGCTCTAGGGCAGGTACTGTCTTCTATCACTCGAAAAACGAGATAGGTTTGCTCGAATGTCACTCAGGGAATAGATGTGTGTCAATATATTTCTGCGTTTGTGTCGCTCTGTGCCTTGCGGTGTACCGATTCTATCCCTGGGAGCCCTACCAAATATCTACAAATCAGATTAGAATCCCGGTAAATGGGACGCTTTGGTCTACAGCTCTACATTACCGGATATACAGACAGTCCAACAGACAGACGGATACTTGGATACCTAAGTAGACAAGAAACTTGAGCAGTAATAGGTTCATATATATCCCATCATCAGAGATAAACATACATCGGGATTTCATGTGGCCTATAGGTGAGGTAGAGTAATTACAGGGCTGTGGATACACATTAACTACACAAGAGGGTGTGGCAGAAACAGCTGTAACGTTTGATTTCAGGATATGAGGTACCATGGCAACTGGCTTTTCTTCAGGTTTGCGAAGCCTTAGCGCATAAGCAAGGTGTGTTTTAGCCGTGGGGGTCGGTGAAAGAACGCCAGTCGTGAGGTGTTTGCTGCTGGTTTGAGACATTTTTAAAAACATAACAGTGCCTTCATACGAGAGTGTCTCAAAATTTTACAAAACATTTACGACACCCTACGTATATGTGTATGTGTGTGTGTGTGTGTGTGTGTGTGTGTGTGTTCTATTGAAGGAAGACCCCGGGGACAGACCCTTTTGTTGCTGTTAAAATCAATTTAAAAATCATATTCAAAGAAAGGTATTTTGCATGAATTATCACTCTACCGCTTCGGATTCCAGAACTGGATCTGTTTAATTTAAATATATAGAATATATGTTACTTAAATGATTTATTATTACGTGGATGTCTTCTATCATTCATTTTTTTCCAGCGTCTCAACAGCCCCTAGTGGGTCAGGGCTTCCTCATTATCGAGACTTCACAATCACACTCTTACACACCACCATCGGTAGGACTCCTCTGGACGAGTGATCAGCCTGACGCAGAGACCTCTTCCTGACAACACACAACACTCACAAGAGACAGACAAACATGCTCCCGGCGGGATTCGAACCCGCAATACCAGCAAGCGAATGACCACAAACCCACGCTTTAGACCGCGCGGCCACTCATTTAAATAACATCCTATATATATTGAGACCTATTAATATCCCACAGGTAAATATTCTGTGTCCCCAACATTCTAATCGGTGTAGTGGTTTATTAGTGACTCCATCTACGTCATGATCGCAAATAATCCTACCAGTTTAATGCCACTGACGCGGCAGACAAGCAAACACTGAGAGCAGCGAACTGACAAGCGTTGGAGTGTGTGACCACAGGTATGAAGACCGACGGTTGTGCAACGCTTTCTGTCGATTGCAGGACACAGGAAGTGAATCTCGTGTAACGTAGTGTTGAACACTGCTTGTTCAACGACAACACTAAATTGATTCTGATATTCATTACGAAATTCGTGGCAATGCCTCATTAACAAATATTTCTTACATCACACGTTTCTACACTATGCTTCCGCTGAACGTAGTGTGTCCGTGATTTGAGATGGGGGTTAGGCTATTAAAATTGATAAATAGTCTTTCTTCTTCGTGTTCGTAGAAAGAGTAATACGGTATAAGCCAAACTATGGCTTCTTCCGTCTTTATGGGTAATGGTGTCTCCATCTTTCCTTTGGCTGACTTACCTTTACTCCGCCAGTTTCAGTGGATTTATACACCAATCTGGGAAAGTGTGTATCTTTCATTATTAAAACATTTTTTGTCAAATTATCTCCATAATGCAAAACAATTTCAATTATGCAATTAGTCCTTCTATTATTTATTGATTTGTTTTATGGTCATATGTTTTATATCCTGGGACTGACCTCAAGAATAAATTTAATGGATAGAATTTTTTAAATCTTACTTCTTTCTTAGTCTGTCGTATAAACACATACCTTCTAACAATGTCCATAATAAGAAAATCCGTCATAAATAAGTTTACAGTGCATGTGCTTTGGGCTCTTAATCTTGAAACTTGATAATAAAAGTTCAAATGCAATTTCACTGCTATGACACTATTTTTCCATAGTCTCCGCTACAACTGGGAATTTATCGCATCTTGATACTCTTGTTTAATAGGAATCTGTCTCCTGAGGCATCTCATGTCGTATCACAACTGTGTCCACCTCGCGATTATTTTTAAATTTGTGGTCATCAAGATTTTGCTTCAGGATTTAAAGCAGATAAGATTCGATGGGCGACGAATTCTCCTGATGTAATCAAATTCAATGCTACGTTATTTCGTCGCGAAATTGTACCAAATGCACACTTATTTTCTGGCAGAGCCTTGCAAGATATGACATCATATTTATTTTTCACTATGAACAATTTTTCAGCAGTTTTAATGGTGTTCCAAAAACCTTTATGGTGTTCCACATAGAGCACCATGGCGTCTAGGTGATCCGCCAACTCAAAAAGAAATTTGAGGTTCACTGACCTAGAAAAATACGAGAGCTTTCTCTTCCTCTGTCACACAAATTATCCCATTTATCTCTTCGACTGGGGACGTGAAGCTGACCACCAGCCTCCATACAATGCCAAACTTAATAATGCGAGGATCCATATGTCGATATCTCTATGGTACGTCCCCTTTCACATTTACTGGATAAGTAATCGCACAAATCCATTGACCTGATGAACTAACAAATTATGCAACGAATACATTAATCGACACACTGATTAGCCAACACTGTGACGCAAGATATGTACAGGGTAGCTTATAGACAGGTGACGCAAGATATGTACAGGGTAGCTTATAGACAGGTGACGCAAGATATGTACAGAGTAGCTTATAGACAGGTGACGCAAGATATGTACAGGGTAGCTTATAGACAGGTGACGCAAGATATGTACAGGGTAGCTTATAGACAGGTGACGCAAGATATGTACAGGGTAGCTTATAGACAGGTGACGCAAGATATGTACAGGGTAGCTTATAGACAGGTGACGCAAGATATGTACAGGGTAGCTTATAGACAGGTGACGCAAGATATGTACAGGGTAGCTTATAGACAGGTGACGCAAGATATGTACAGGGTAGCTTATAGACAGGTGACGCAAGATATGTACAGAGTAGCTTATAGACAGGTGACGCAAGATATGTACAGGGTAGCTTATAGACAGATGACGCAAGATATGTACAGGGTAGCTTATAGACAGGTGACGCAAGATATGTACAGGGTAGCTTATAGACAGGTGACGCAAGATATGTACAGGGTAGCTTATAGACAGGTGACGCAAGATATGTACAGGGTAGCTTATAGACAGGTGACGCAAGATATGTACAGAGTAGCTTATAGACAGGTGACGCAAGATATGTACAGGGTAGCTTATAGACAGATGACACAAGATACGTACAGGGTAGCTTATAGACAGGGGTACGCGGTGGCGCAATTGAGCCAATGCACTACAAGCAGGAAGGTCGCGGGTTCGATTCCCAATTGGGTTATTGGGATCTTATATTGACTTAATACTTCCAGCCTCACTAAGACCTTGGGGTCGACTCAGCTTCTAAGAGATATGATGACCAGGGGTATCTCATGCGGTTGAAGGCAGCCGGTGCGTAGGGCCGACAACCTTGTCACCTTAATGTACCGATTGTTTAGAAATTCTGGGAACTCCCAACTCCTGGAGCCCTAAGGGCCTGTCCAGGCCTGTATAGGGATTGCTTTACCTTTTTTATAGACAGATACGAAACTAATAAGTTGTAAAGTTTTGAAGTTTTAAAATGTAATACGTTGAACAATAAAATTTCATACTTGACTCCATTCTGTGCCAGTGCAGCACAGTTCACAACCTCAACGTCTACTCCTCAAAAGTCTATTTTAATGAAATGAAGTATTTGCAGGCGTGTCACCGTGGAGGACCGTGTTCAGTACTTCATAGACTTTCATTCATCTAGCTTTGGCGCTATAAGGAAAGTCTTGGCAACTGAGAGCGTTGTTAGACCACACACGCTCTTGATAATGGTGCATCTCTGCTTAAGGCCAGTTATTCTGCCCTTGTTTCATAGTATTGGACTTTAACACAAAACACAACGGCTCAAGAGCGGGATATTCTTTCTTCTTCAGTTTCATATAATACAAAGAATTGTTACACTGATGAATCCTGTGATAGTGCTGTTTTCATGTCTGAATTCTGCACATTTGTACAAACGGCACTGCTTGTATTTACGTAAATCATTTGTTTGTTTCTACATGAGTAAAACCTGGACAGGTTCTTATTTGTGTAGAAGGTGTCAGATATACGTTATGCAGAATAAATCAGTTTTATTTGTGTATTAATTTTAATCTACTCAACAATGGTGTTTAAATTACATATTATATACGAAACAGTTGTTATAAGAAACAGCTGTAAAGAATTACAATTGGACCCTCTGTAGCAGTACACTAGTCAGTAGTACTTTGTATTAGAAAGGTGCCGTGTCCGACTATTTGCCGGAAGGCCAGTCGAAGTAAGCAGAATTTGTGCACCGGATTTCCTATCCGATCCAGTTAAGCAGGACCCCCCTCCCCTATACCATAGGACGGAAAGAGACACAGTTTAGGAAAAAGACGATAGACAAAGTCCAGAAATGAAGTAAATCTATAAGTAGAAGGTTCATAAGGCGTCGTTAAATAAATAAGTCAATCAAGGCTTTAAACACTCACGATAAACTCACTGCGTGAGTTCGCAGTAGAATATGAAGAGTAATTCCCCGCGCCTCACGCCCATATTCCGCATTCCGCCTCCACTCTTCCTTAGGTATTGACTATATACAACCATACGTCCGACAACTAGCGTCCAGGTTTTATTCCAAATGCCAATCACATCCCAATCCCCTCATAGGGTCCATAGGGCAATATACTCTTCACGATTTGAATACTATGTATAGACGATATAAACACAAACGGCCAAAACATATTTTGCTCTAATTAGAGCAGGTTGAAAGGTAGTTTTTGTTGTTCTCAATTTTTCACTACAACTACTGTTTCTTTGTTCATTCTACGTTGCGGTCAGGGCGGATGTCCCGATTCTTGTAAAATTACGGAAGTTGGTAAATGGTACAACTTGCTAACAGTTTAGTTACTTTATGTACTCGTATACTGATAATGTTAATAAAGCTTTCATTAAAAAAAATAATATGAAGAATTTTAAGGCAGAAATCAATCTAAATTGTATAAAATATTCCAGTACCTACCTCTCACAGAAAATTCTCCGTAACCATTATAATGACCAATTGGTAATGGTTTCATCTGTAAAACAAAGTTGTGTTGAGGCCGAGTATATTTGTATTTCTTGTCATAATGTTAAGAGAATTAATTCCTGTTTTTTCTGACAATCGCCCGATACAAGCAAACACACCGTATGGGAAAAACGCAGATGTTTTAAATTCCACAGCAGAAGATACACAGATTTATCGCTAAGATGTATGTGTGAAAGGTTAAGTTCATTCCATTAAAGCTAAGCAATCCAATGGAGGAGAAAGCATCAGAAACTGAGAGGTCCTCAGACAGCCAAGAAGTTACCCACTTTTTACAGAACCCAGAGTTCCACTACCGTGTTTTTAAGAGCCCGGTACTGATTCGCTTCCTAAGTTAAACCATCCAAGTCCACACAGGTTGAAATTATTTCTTTAAGATAAATTTTAGGTAACACTTCCACCAAAACCCAGTTCTTCCAAGAGAACGTCGGACTTTCTAAAGAATACACTCTCTGTTCTCTGCTTCTCTTCCATGCTTGTGGCATGCCCCGCCCTTCTCGCATGTCTTGATTTGAACGTCATAACGATCAAGAAGCCGCCTTTCCAAGTTACGGTATTTTTTCCAGCCTCCTCCTATTTCCTGCATCGCAGGACTAAACATCCTCCTCAGAACCCCATTCTCGATTACACTCTCTCTTCTCTCAATATGAAAGATCAAGTGTCATACCCGCAAGAAACAGGAGAAGTTATAGGTTTTTACGTTTTTATCTCCAAGTTCTTAGACAGCAGACCGTCAGGCACAAGCTTCTGAACTTAACGTTCGCAAGTAATAATTAACTAGTTAATTATATTTTATTCTATAAATTATCTTTGACACCGACATCCAACAAAGGCAAAGACAATTACACTTCTAGTAACTCATAGTGAAAGCCGCTATTCTGCACAGGTCGAACACTAGGGTCACGTTTCCAAAACCATCAACATCCGTAACATCCGAATTGATTTGCACTCCGTGAAAAGAACGCACAAAAGAAACTGAACAGCTAGCAGCAAAAGAAGCACTGTTTGGAATTCACAACCCGGACACAACTCCATTACCGGCGAAGGCTTCTTCTACGGTCACGCTGTACGCAGCCGACTTTAAACTTCCAGCTCACGCCCCATTTCGTTTATCGTTGAAGTACGAGAGAGCAAATGGACTGTTGGTACTACCCTCCTTCCGGCTTGCGACGATAAACTTCGACAAGCAGTGTTCTCGGAATATGTCTTTCCAGCCAGTACAGCCCCACAGGGAACGAGCCCAACGTCCGCTTCTCTCCACAGAGTTTTCCATGTCTGAGGCTAGCCACACATGCAAGATAAACGACATTATATACTGCTGAATTATCGTAGGAATCGAGCAGAACTTGCTCATATTAAGCGTGTCTACTAGAAAAGTATTAAAACACTTAAAATAACTAAACCAATTATATTTTACACTTATTATGAACTTTCAAATTATAACTTTTGTCACTAGGTTTGCTTATTATCTTCTTTATACTTTTTAAAATGTCTTTAAATGTTTGAAAAATAAAAAAATGATTTGCTATGAGGCGTAATTGCTTTACATGCCCCACAGTCAATAAATACTCTTGAAATTGCCTGAGTCTATTGTTTTACAAACACACATTAGGGTCCAGTCTTTTTACACGTAGAGCATATTGCTACTTCATTATTTCGCTCGTAATTGAGAAAAGATGAAATATTCACGAGGAAATTCAGCGTTGAATGAAAAGAAGCAATGACTGTCTATTATTAAGAACAAAGCTATGATTGAGAAGTCGAAGTGGCTAATTTCAGCACCCATTCAACCTCTATTCAAACTCTCCTTCTCATTCATACCGAATGCGGTAAAAGATATGGATCACGTTAGACAGTTCACCGTAAGAACTGTAAACTGCTTACCTACGGAATATACGATATGAGTGTCAGTTTGTTCTGTGTGCGTGAGTATGTGTGCGTATGAGTAGTGAATATGTTTAAAAATAGACATAATAAATTGTATCATTTACTAAGGTCAAAGAAGTCCATTGTAAAATACCGATTCCCAGATTTGATGAGCCCAAAAACTCTTTCCTTAAAAATCAGAATAGGTAATATTCAAATAGAAATACTTCTTTTTCCCGAGAATTTCTATATAACACATACTTTTCCCATTTTTAAATTAACCAAAGTAACCTGGTAAATCTCACAGCATTTAAAGTTTACCAGCTTTTTATTTCCAAATAAATTACTTTCTTAAACAAAGGAACCCCGAACAAGTAACTGTAGTTGTATATATGGACAGTCCACAAATCAAATAATGAGAGTAGCCTCATTCGGCTTGAAATAAAATTGAACCGCAACTACACTACTTTTTATACTATGCAGTTTTCGGTGACATAAACGCAGGAGATTCGTTAATTTCAAAAAGCAGAATTTGGAAATATTTGTTATAAGCCCCTATGAACTGTCAGATATATCGACGCAAAAGCTACATATAAACTGTCTTGTATTCTACAGACATATTGGCGACTAACGTGGTCCAGTTCTAATTACTGTTGTATACTTACACGAAAATCATTCTAGACTGCGATGGACTACACGTTCGCAATAGTCTACTGTTGGTTTGCATTTCGACTATGCTATCTTTATTTATCCCACTTACTGACGGCACACTGACCTACGTAGTACAGCTAAAAGAAATTACCCACGTGACTTTACGAGGAAAACACTTTGGTTTATGTCGAAAGAAATATAGGAAAAACTTCTAACGAGGAACGTCTTTCACTCAATGTTAGAATTAACTTTGGAAAAGAAGTTCTTATTCGCAAAGTGCCTGACAACGTGGTATTCAGGAAAATATTTCGGATATAAGAGAGAGAACGCGAGAAGAGGACGGTGAATATTGCATAATATGGAACATCACAAATTATAAGTTTTTTATTAGGTTGATTAAATTTAACACTCAAGCAGGACAGGGTGATCATACACAATTCATTCTGTAGTCTCTCCTCCGACAAGTCTTTAGCCTCTTCCAAAGCGAGTTATAGTGCTTTCTCTTTCAGATTCTAGTATCCTCTCTTTTCCTTAAGGTCATTCAGTAGCTGCTTACGTCTTCTTCCTAGTCTTTCCGTCACTTCTATCCTTTTCTCCATCTTTCCTTAAATCACGTGTTTTAGAATGCAGTTTCTACGTAAGATGTGACTAATCTAATTAGTATTTCTTCTTTTTATTGTATGTAAGATATTCTTCTCCTTTTTGACTCTGTGTAATACTTCTTCAATTCTCACACGATCGGTCCAAATGATCTACTCTATCCTTCCCCAGCATCACATTTCAAAACTTACCAGGTATTTCTGATCTACTTTCCTAAGTGTCCAAGTTTCAGCACCGTAAAAAGCCATGCTCCGAATGTAGCACTTTATTAGTTTCTTCCTTCAATTTACGTAAGTCCAATTTGCTGGTGAAAATAGTCTTCTTCTTGTTGAAGGCTTCTTTTGCCATGGCAGTCATGGATTTATTTTCACGTGTACATTTTGCATCATTTGTTATCATGCTACCCAAATAGTTGAAATATTGCACATTCTCTGTATACAATATATGCTTTAAATACAAGAATAAAGGTTTGATTTATGGTACGCTTATTAATATATTTGTAACACTCAATTAAGAACAAAGTCATAACCCTGGACAAAGGGGCTCGATTCTTGGAAGGGTCATGAATTATTTTCTTCCACAACGCTTGCAGACCGGTTCTGGGGCCAACATAACCTCTCTCCAGGGAGTAATAGGGCTCTTTCTTTGGAAGAATAATACCGGAGCGTGCAGGTAACCTCTCACATCCATATACATAAAAAGGTATAGCAATCCCATTACTGGCCTGGACAGGACCTTAGGGCTCCAGGAGGTCGAGGCTCCCAGGTTTTTAGACAATCGGTACATGAAGGTGGTAAGGTTGTCAGCCCTACGCACCGGCCGCCTTTACCCCCCAGGAAAGATTCCTGGTACTTATTTCTGTTAGAGGCTGAGTCGACCCCAGGACCATAGTGCGACCGAAACGATTATGTCAGTCAAACATTCCAGTGACACAATATGGAATCGAACCCGCGACGTTCCGGTTTGTAGCGCAGTGCCTCAACCAACTGCGCCACCGCGTGCCCCATCCATATAGATAATACCGGTATTAATGAGTGAAAGCTTTTCTCGACAGCCCTACGTCTTCATGGTTTGCAGGAGACGAGCAACATTATCCTTATTACGTGTAAAATCTGAGGAACGAAGATTCTTCTCGAACTAATTGCTACTTTAATGGCATTAAAAGCGAACTTGATCCAGGATTTTCCGTTTCCCGGGCTTCGGCATTTTTTTTGTTGACATGGTGGTAAACTGCGCGCGAAACATCAGCCTGTCGCAAATCCTGTAAATACACAACACACAGACACACATACACAGGCAGCGGTACGGCATATCAATGCTCCAAGTGAAGATACATATCGCGGTTCCAGGGTTCGATTTGTACAAGTCAGCACAGGCCTTAGATTGCGCAGTGAAACATATGTTTGTATATCGTGTTCGAATCTCTGACGGAAATCAGAACGATGGGAGTGTATTGCTTCGACAACAAAAACATCTGTAGGCTACTAGACCAAGAAAGGAATATGGTGCAAACCCTTCCTTTATTTCTTACAGCCCACAAACAATTTGTAAGTTTATATTCCTACAAAGTCACCAGCGGACACGTGTTCATAACAGAACACTAATTAGGATTAATTCACCGTTCATCTTTCATTCAAGTAACTTAGCTTCATTTTTGATAAATATATAGTAGAAAAAGTGAGAATAGGATGGAGCAAACTGCAAAAAGGGGAGCCTCATTATATGCATTATTCATAAAGCATTATTTGGATCATGCAATCAATAAGACAGGTACGAATATAAGACGTAGGGATAACACGCGAACATGGGAAAGTTTTAGTCAAAAAATCTGAAGAGAACACATAGGGGAGCCCAGACGTAGATGAAAGAATAATGTTCAGGTAGAATTGAACTAACTGCGAGGTTAAGAATTAATTAAACTGGCTCAGAATATGATCCGATAGCGGGTCATTCTAAACCTGGGTAATGTACATTAGGTTTTCAAAAAGGCAAGGAATTTCATGGAAATTTGAGAGATTATCAGTTTCTGAATAAGGTAGTAGTTGGTTTATTAGTTAACTTCATAGTTGTAAACGTGATTCATTTGTTAAAGTATATAAATTTCGAGGAGGAAAAGTATGACAATATACTGTGTTATCCCTGTAAGTTATGTGGGCTGCATATGCTCTTTTTAGGTAACAACATATTTTATTCCATGTCATAGTTTTGAGTTCATCAAAACAACACCAAGTCGAGATAAAATTAGTAATTAAAATAAAAAATGACGTTAAATGGGAAGTATAAGAAGAATAGAACCAATTGGAAACAGAAAAAGAAAGTGAATAAAAAGAGTCAAAATGACCAAAGAATTGGAAAAAATGTGCAAAAATAGAATACATAATTAACAAATCCTTAGAAAAACTAACACGAAGGTGCATACTTAGAAAGTTACATTTCCGTTAAACACGTCGTAAGATGCAAAATGTGAAGGCAGGAATAGGAGGATTTATATATCCTCCGCTGAAAATACACAATTCGATAAAGTCTATAATAACATTTAATAAATATGAGGCGGCTAATGTAACTGAAAGTTTAGTACTGAGGAATCGTAGGAAAAACTATGTAACAGACTGGACGAAGAAAGGCGGTCAAGTGATTTGCCACTGAATAACAACTATATAGGTCAAAGAGATAATGTAATGCAAAGGCTTTTCTGGCCCATACACACAACAAGCTGTGTAAACAAAGACAATTAGTTGACGACATAGAACTTGCACTTTCTCTGTCGCACTTACTCGTATAATGAGGACGGTGAAACGAACTTGGGAGGCTCCCTGGACGCATCTCAGTTGTGGCTGCAAGGAAGGCGCTTCGTGATACCGGGCGACTAAAAATACGGACATTGGGCCACCTTCCTCTTCCTACTTCTCTACAGAAATTTAAACTGACCTAATACGCTCGTACACATGGAGTGCAATTATCTGAGAACTTCCCGCAAGTAGCTCGGCATGTCAGGCGGAATAACCGGACGCAAGTGGCTAAATTGTATGCGGAGAGCACTGAAACGATTAACTAACTAACTAACTAACTAACTCCATGGAGCAGAGTCCTTCTTGAGAAGCTAACAGGTCGTCAGGTAGTCAAGAAATTCCCCGCGTTTTGTGGAACCCGAAGGTTCATTACCACACTCACAAGAGCCCGAGGTCCGAGGCTCTCTATAGTGTTTCGTAACATTGTAATTTTTTACGTGAGTAGTTGTTAGCACCTCGCCCAACAACCAAGCTGGAGGGCTACCCCTTGTCGGCTGTCCGCGACTGCTTATTCAATGTATTCGCAGCTACCCTCCATATCCGGAGGCCATTCCTCCATCCGCAACCCGAGGACGCGCCATGCCGTGGTGACAGGGGCACTGAAACGATTGCATCTGTAAAATCTGGCAATCCTCAGCAGGACCTTTATTAAGTACTCTGAATACTACACTGCCTTCTGATACTTCCCCTGAGGAAGTTACTCCTTCCAGACGTTTGGAGATCAGTCCAGTAACGAAAATACCGAGGAAATGTTCAATTTCAGAAAATCAACTATTTTGTTCCCACTGAAGAAGCTAACAATACAGAGGAAAAGCGATAGAATCAAGAAGGAAATGAAATCAGCGAGCACAGGAAAATCGGAAGTGTAAACAGTCCCAATACTTCAGGTTTACAATGTCAGGAAAGCAGAAAAAAACTCATTAAAAACCATATTCGTAATGAAGAGACAACTGAAGGTTCTGACACGAAATGCTGTGCGTGCTGGAAAAACTACTTGCAAACATCTAAGGAAGATGACTGGATCGAATGTGTGAGTTGCAGCAATTGGCTGCACTAGTTCTATTCCCCACACAAAGACAAATGCCTCGACTGCTGTAGAAAGTTACTGCGACAGAAAACCCGCAAGATGCAGAAGAGGATGTAAAATATTTTGTTTACTACAACTTAGACTCCTGAGTTCACTGGGTTGTCATATTTTGTACTTGTGATGTATTTTCTATTTTAACGTTGATATTGCTTCTTTATTTTGAATAACGTTCAACAGTTTTAATTTTTATCTCGCTTCTTGAATTCACAGGATATTTTCAAAGAGTAGCATCTCTCCTTACAAAGCGGCAACTATCCCTGAAAAAAGCGGCGTCTCTGCCGGCATGACCGGGAGAGACGCCACAGAGACAACTTTTTTTCGCCGTTCTGTATCTCAGAGACTTTCACGTCTGCAGATATTTTGCACACAACTTAGTTAAGTAGAAACCTTAAATATATCTCTGAATTTTCGGCTGTTTTGACGATTTTCGGATTGAGTAACAACGAAAGTTGCAAAAATTTTGGCATCTCTCCAGAAATTGCCCTAATAATAATAATAATAATAATAATAATAATAATAATAATAATTTATTTGACATTTATATCGATAGAAAATATTAGTGTGTCGTGGAGTTTATCAAGATAGAACTCAGACATTACCCCCGTTGTGTATTGATTATGAATAGTTCAAAACCAACGTTAAAAACATACTGGTGAAACGTTCGTATTTGGGATCGTAAATCCGATAGGTTCTGTGAATTCGCAAAAGATAAGTGAAGTACACTGGACCATATATCACTCTCTGTCAATATGCAACCCATCGGCTGCCATCAGCATTTTGATTAATGGAACCAAACTCGTGAACGCGACGCTTCTTTTATGTATGTCAGATTCATCATTTGTTTGTAACTCTTCCAGCATCCATAATAAGGTCCGACGCATATATGAGAGGGATGAACAGATTCATTAAACTTTAAAGTCTAAAATTTTTAAATCGCGAAAGAAAATATCAAGTAGACAGCCCTGCGACTAATTTTCCTATGTTAAAGAAATTACTATGTCTTTGAAATAATTGTGAAGCATTTCTAATGCCACAAGAAGCGTTATTTTTCGTGTCATTTAAACGCAACTAATGCAAAGAAATCAATTTTGTTTCTCGATTTAAACACAATTCAGAAACTCATTTTGGGAAGATGGTACTGTGAAATTCCGTCACCCGCAATACGTTTTCCCGATTACAGTGACGGCGTATTCCGAAGACCGTACGGTCTTGGCCCGTCCAATAAGAGATAGTGGGTTCGAATGCCACTAACTAACTAACTAACTAACTCCATGGAGCAGGGTCCTTCTTGAGAAGCTAACAGGTCGTCAGCTAGTCAAGAAATTCCCCGCGTTTTATGGAACCCGAAGGTTCATTACCGCACTCACAAGAGCCCTCCACCTGTCCCTATCCTGAGCCATATCAATCCAGTCCATGCCCCCCCCCCATCCCACTTCTTGAAGATCCATTTTAATATTATCCTCCCATCTACGCCTCGGTCTTCCAAGTGGTCTCCTCTTCTCAGGTCTCCCCACCAAAATCCTGTATGCACCTCTCCCCTCACCCATACGTGCTACATGCCCCGCCCACCTCATTCTTCTCGATTTGATCACCCGAATAATATTTGGTGATGAGTACAGATCATTAAGTTCCTCGTTATGTAGTCTTCTCCACTCCCCTGTTACCTCGTCCCTCTTAGGCCCAAATATCCTCCTCAGCACCCTATTCTCGAACACCCTCAGCCTATGTTCCTCCCTCAGTGTGAGAGACCAAGTCTCACATCCATACAAAACAACAGGCAAAATTATAGTTCTGTATATCTTAATCTTTGTATTTTTGGATAGCAAACTGGAAGACAGAAAATCCTGCACCGAATGATAACAAGCACTCCCCGACTTCAATCTGCTCTTAATTTCTTCCTGAATGGAATTTTGATTTGTTAGGGTTGTTCCCAAATATTTGAACTGTTCCACCCTTTCAAAGGATTCTTTATCTACCTTTATGTTGTGATTTTGTACTGCATTCTGATTGCGAGACATGACCATGTACTTAGTTTTCTCAGCATTTACTTCTAGACCAATCTCCTTACTAGCGACTACCAAAGCTTCTGTGTTTTTCTTTATAGCATGTACGCTTCCACCCAATATATTAATGTCATCAGCATAAACTAGAAGCTGATGTGTACCATTTAATTTTAAGCCCTCCTGGTTTGCCTGAACCCTCCTAATGGCATATTCCAAAGCAAAGTTGAAAAGCAATGGCGATAAAGCATCTCCTTGTTTCAAACCATTCTTAATAGGAAATGTGTCAGATAAATGTTTGCCTACCCGGACTCTGCTATAGGTTTCATTTAGAACACATTTTTACGAGCCTTACTAGTTTCACAGGGATATCAAATTCAATGATAATATTATACAAGACCTCCCTCCTAACTGAATCATAGGCTTTCTTGAAGTCTATAAATAGCTGATGCACTGCCTCATTGTATTCCCATTTTTTCTCAAGTATTTGACGAATGCAGAGTATATGATCAGTAGTCGACCTGTTACGTCTAAATCCACACTGATAATCCCCAATAATTTCCTCTGCATATGGAGTTAACCTTGACAGAAGGATGTTGTATAGAATTTTGTATGTGGTTGACAAAAGTGATATGCCTCGATAATTACTGCAATCTGTTTTATCACCATTGTAATTATATTAGTCTGGACACTGCCCATTATGTGGTGCATAGACCTCAATACATAAGACGTTTCGGAAGGTGGGTTTAATTTCTTCATCAGGTTAAAGTGATGCTATGCACTCTGTCCTCTTCAGTGAATTAGACCACACTGGCTACATAAATTGGTTCGATTTTTTATACCCAAATTATTCTGCAACAGGAATCTTTTGCTTGTTCTGTCTAGTCCATTTCTCAGTAGTTTTGCAGCCCTGGTATATAAACATCAATGAATGGTAAATTCATGCTGTGAACTATTGAGAGTGAATAAAGAATCAGGGTTGAGGAAGAAAACCATAGCAAAATAATATTCAGTAAGAGACATCGTCGCCTATTTGTCCTTTCGTCTACATAAAATATATGCAAAAAAATTGTTCGCTGAAAATTTGAAGCTCTCTCTCATTAGATTTTAATATCTAGCCTATATAGCATAAACAAAGTACTGAAATGGAAAAATACAAAAATATGCCTAGGTAATAATTTCTCTCCGGAAATTCAGTACTTGGGCCCCTAATAGTCTGTCCCGAAACTTCCTGCAAAAACAGACGGATCGAAGAAAGTGTATATAGCCCACGTGCCTACCTAAAAGTGGGGCTGCCAGGCGTCAGGCCCCACCTCAAAGAAACCCATTCACGACAGGGAGACTTTTCAAACATTATTTCCTGATGTTTACTACTTTTGTTAATTAATCATAATGTTGCAATTATTAATACTAAAGTTATGTGACAGTAAATAACGCAATTTAATCCTCCCGAAGAAATGTTCACTAGCGGCCCTGATCTAAAGCCCCTCTCTTCCTGTGTAGGCGCCTGAGTCGGGGTCATCACAGATATTCGATTTGTTATCTTGACATCAGTACGAATTTAACACTCTTCCTGCAGTTCTTTTGAATTTTAATACAGACATTATCTACATAACTTGCTCAGTGTAAAAAATTAATAAATACTCAACAATCTGTTACAAAAAGCTTGTACATGTCCCTCTCAATGTTAATTTTAAGAAATTTATTTACAGATTTCCAAGCAACCACAAGTGCCACAAATATGAATTTTGTCACACATTTAGCTGGGGGTTTACCTTATTTGCTTATTACTTTACAGTGTTTTATTTGTAAGTATATTTTAATATATTTTAAGAGACCACTGTCAATGTGTTTATGAATGAATCACAGAAAGAAAGGTCAGCAGGTAAGTAGCATCCTCAATGACGCACATGCCAAAACACACACCAATTGAACTTGCCGTTGTTAATAGATATTTGTAAAACTTAACATAATTTACAGCCTCCCTATAACTACAGGGCAGTCAGTGGACTGGTCACTCACTACAGAATGCACACCTCCAGACCAAGAAACCTCTGAAAGGAGGTCCTATGCTCCGCAAGGAGCGACAGGAGGAAAACTAACTAAAACTATAGCTACAGGATCTCCTCTCACAGGGCACTTCGGCCAGCGGTCAGTTAGCAATAAACCCATTCAATTCCACATAAACAGCAACTGCCCATCCCCTGATCTATATGTACATGTAGGCTACGCACTGCTTTGAGTGGCAAACGGCACGTTCATTCACATAAGGTGGTCAAGTTCAGTTACTGTGGTTGCAAATAAGGCCGTATCATAGCAATGCAGTCAGAAACCGACTTCTCACTGCTACGAACAGAGTTTGGTTTCACGGTACTTGTGGCAGATAAATATGCACTGTAGAACTACAACGTTGGACTGACAAACTTGTAAGCCTGTGCGACGTCGTTAAAAAATCGTTTTTTGTGGCCATTTCTGTTCTGTCACTCTGTGCTTGCATGACTTCGCACCTAAAGAGCTGGCAGTATAGACAACACACAGTTTACTCTCTTGCGCGAAAGTTTTAAAATTTGCTTTGAAAAAGTAAAAAGAAATTAAGAAATTATGGAAGAAGTTAGCCTGTAACAGAGGAGAACTAAAGTTTACGGAAAACAACACAAAATAATTTAAACAGGAATTTAATAGTAACAATAAACTTCAAGAAAGAAGAAAGTGTGATCAAGAGAAATGGCGTTTGTACTAACATCTCCAAAAAAAAAAGAAGCAAATCCTATTCGCAGACGGGGAACACCTCTTCCAAAACTATTTATTTGAGCATTACTCTTCCATTAAGAATGGGAAAGGTCCTGTTTGCTTAATGCGAACACAGAGACAATTATGACCATAATATATATGTAATGTTGTCTTTGTTCCTGAAAATGTTAATAAGAAACAAGATGTCAAGATGCCGTTATCTGCAATCATGTTACTGGAGGAAAATCAAATCGAGTAACTAACTAACTAACTCCATGGAGCAGTCCTTCTTGAGAAGCTAGCAGGTCGTCAGCTAGTCAAGAAATTCCCCGCGTTTTACGAAACTCGAAGGTTCATTGCCGCATTCAAAATAGCCCGCCACCTGTCCTTATCCTGAGCCATATCAATCCAGTCCACGCCATCTCATCCCACTTCTTGAAGATCCATTTTAATATTATCCTCCCATCTACGCCTGGGTTTTCCAAGTGGCCTCCTTCCCTCAGGTTTCCCCACCAAAATCCTGTATGCACCTCTCCCCTCCCCCATACGTGCTACATTGCCTGCCCACCTCATTCTTCTTGATTTGATCATCGGAATAATATTTAGTGATGAGTACAGATCATTAAGCTCCTCGTTATGTAGACTTCACATCAAAACAAAGCAAAAATTATATACAAACATATGTCCGAAAATTAGTGGTTTTTGATTTTAATTCACAGATTACATTCAACAACAAATACCCTAACTACATTTTACTCACAACTGACATACTACATTCACAAAACACGTTCCTAATTTAATGACTGTTAGTTCTTGTCGTTTATCAAGTCACAATTCACAACAAATGCTCAAAGTGTCCTGCACCTCAATCAACGCATGCATGGACACGTCTGATCACGGACTGTTGCACCGTTTCAAAGGCCCCAGGGCATGTCAGTGAAGTGTCCTGAAAGATGGAACTAACGCTTCCTTCGTTTCCATGCTTACCGGATTTGCATGGTTACGGTAGACTTTCATCAACGAACATTTACGGAAAGGATTATAATAGACGATTTATAAACTAGAGTTAAATATTATTCATTGTTTCGTGAGATGTACCACTATCAATTATCTATTGTTATTATCGATACGCAAAGTCTTTATATATATCGCCCATTCCTAACTTCACCCTACACAGTATTAGAAATCATGTTACGAGTACTTATCATTCCATTCCACAGTTGTCTCCCTAACAAAACATTTCATTCGAGCTTTGAATTATGCATACCTTATGGTTAGTATATGTGAATGCTGTGTGCACTAAAACCCTGCATGTGTTATATCTTATTTAAGTGAAAAGGCGTTTCGATACTACTGCATCATCATCTGTGTCTCCTAGTGTAGTGTATGGTTATACAAACAGTCTTATCTTTGTATCTCTATGTTCCCTGTCTTTGTTTATTGTAACGTGTGTACTCACGGTTGTGTCTTCTTGTTCCAGTTTTTGCACCAATGGCCAACGCGGTTTTATCATATTTTTACACTGGTATAAGGATTTCGGACGGATTTTGATCAGCTTGTTCCCGTACGGCTGGTGTGTTTATTCTGCAGACGTCACGCGCTCTGTTTCTGCTACCGTGTTTACTCCGCGCGTTCCGTGTCCAGCAATAAATCAAAAAGACTTTTGGGCGTTACGATGTTTTGGCAACTTAGGATGTTGCCTTCTTTCTGTTGTTTGTATATGTGAGTATGTTTCGTGGATATCGGGCATAGGTTCTTTGTTTTCTACTTGTATTGTTTCCATTATGACTCGAATGATAACATATTCATGTCCTGTTCCGAATGCTACGTATATGTCTGGCATTGTTGGGTTTCTTTTGTGTTCTTTCTGACTGGGTTTACGCATTCTTTAAATTTGTCGGCAAACCTCTACCACCTTAAGATGACTCATCCCCTTTGTGTTTACAGTATTATAAGAATAGTGAAAATTGTTCCTTCTAAACACAACTTTATTCTTATAAATTAAAATTAAAGCAGCTACGTGTTTCGGCTAGATAGGTAGTCATTATCAAACTTAACATGAAGAATATAAAAAGGGGATATTTACAGCTGCAATTAATGATTTGAGATCTCAAATTTACAAGACTATTATATAATACGTGTATATACAAACACGTAAAATGTATATGCAGCTTCAAGAAAGATCTTATAAAGTTTAAACTTGTTTCATTGAGTGGTTGATTGTAGCCATGTGTTAATATAAAACGTAGGGCCTTAAAATAAATTAAAGGTGGGTTGGCGTAGGCAACTTTATAGACAGATTTTTTTGGAGAAGGGCCCCAAAGCAGAAGCTACGGACGCACCGAAGCCTTAAGGCTTATTGTGCAACCCTGTGATGAAGATAAAGAGAAAGATGATTCGTTTTTTCACTTTTCCAAGTAATGGAGCGCCGGTGGAATGGAATTGACAGGGGAAAACTGAAGTACTCGGGGAAAAACCTGTCCCAGTGCCACTTTGTCCACCACAAATCCCACAAGGAGCTACCCGGGATCTAATCCGGGCCTCCTCGGTGGGTGGCCGGCGACTAACTGCTAGACAGACGGCTTTGTACGTATTCGTTTTTAAGGTCTTGTGTATTCTGACTCGGCGATAGCCCGTTGAACTAACTAACTAACTCCATGTAGCAGAGTCCTTCTTGAGAAGCTAACAGGTCGTCAGCTAGTCAAGAAATTCCCCGCGTTTTATGGAACCCGAAGGTTCATTACCGCACTCACAAGAGCCCGCCACCTGTCCCTATCCTGAGCGATAGGCCGTTGAAGCAAAGCTAAATTTGCGTGAAGGGTATCGTATCAATTGACAGGTTGTTGTTAGCTATGTATATGAAACACGTCTCATGGAATTTGGTGTATGTAACAACTTGCACTCTGTACAGCTGATTTATGTATACTTACAATGGAAATAAAGCTTTAACTTAAAAAAAAAATATGAGACACGTAATGATATTAGGTATTTTAGTAACGAACTGAAGTGAGTTACATTTAATATAAATAAACTGGATTATAATTGGAATTAAAAATTAAATTAAAAACTTGAGTGAAGTTTAAATTTACAAAGCTTCATTTTATGTCTTCGTTAATGTATAAGGATTCATTTCTTCTCAGTGTTCTGGTTTTGGCACTTCTTTATTATAGCTATGATCTTGAAAATTTTGTATAACACTTACTTCAACCGACTTTCTTATGATTTTGAACACGTCTCTTTGGTATCGAGTTTGAAGTCCTACTGTGTAGTATAATAACTCGTCGCCGAAGGGGAGCGGGGATGAGGGTGGGTGTGTATTTTACGTCACGCGGCTTTCAGTATCTATTATGGCCTCGAGCATTTATAGTGGGATGCAAACTGTGTTTGTCATTTAGTTGAATATTTTTGTAATTACTCTATGAACATAGAAACTCTCCACAGTGTATTTTTGTTAAAGTGCAGGACCTGCATGAAATCCTCTATCTGTCCAAATAAGTGTTAATATTCTGAAAGATGTTTTGCAAATTTTGAGGTGGTATTATTATGCTTAACGGAATATATATATATATATATATATATATGTTTATACACTATATAAAATTTCTGTTGTAAATTTGAGATCTCAAATCAGTAATTGCAGCTGTAAATATTCCCGTTTTATGTTCCTCATATTCAGCTTGATGGTGGCTACCTAGCTAGCCGAAACATACAGCTGCTTTTAATTTTAATATACAAGAATAAAGTTGTGTTTAGACTGAACATATTTACAGTATTCTTGGGAAACCTACTACCAGTTTGCCCTATGTAGTTGTTACTGCACATCTTAAATTCCAGCTCACACAATCCGCCATTGCGGAATGAGTCCTGTTCTTTGCTGCGGATTGTAAAGTTTGGCATTATAGTGTCGTTGTCTTTGTACGTTATTCTCAGGGCGGGGTTTTTGAACTTTGTCATCAAAGTCTTTATGAGGTTATTAAAGTAAGTGAACTTTGCCCATTTGTGTTTGTGTTTATTCTCACTTCTCTTGTTTTTGTGCGTTGTTGTCCGCTTGGTTCTTGTCTTTAGGTCACACCCATTGTTTCTGCTATCAGTGCTATCGTCTTCTATTCTCTAAGCTTTAGTTCGGGTGTGATGGATAGGGTGCTATTTTGTTGATCATGTGCTTGAATGCTGCCCTTTTGTGTAATTTAATAACCAGCATTGTAATGACTTCATCAATCATCATGAATGAAGGAATTCTGGAAGAAGGACGGGGTAGACTAGCGTGTGAATATTATGTTAACCCAACCATATGACGGGGCTATTTCTAGTCCTGAACATTAGAACATAATTTTAAGTACCGCACTGTCTGTTGTATAGAGAGGGTACAAAAAATATAGTCCCTCAATGCATGACTTTTGCATCGAATCATATCAGATCGTAATTATTTAGAATACGTAGTTATTTTCATTACAAAAACGAATTAAAATTATCAGCGGTTAATAGAAAGTTTGAATACTGAATTTGGGATGTAGAGTGTTAAAATATATAGCGGAAAATAGTGGAGTTTTCTTAAAATGTAAACAAAAAATACACATGAGAAGTAAATTTGGAACACAGAAATATAATGTAAGGAGAGGCAACGTTATTACCCTGAAGCAATATGAGAGAATAGGAGGCTTTATCAAAGGCTTGACTGAGATCAAAAAGAAATTAAATCAATCTTCCTTTGTGAACAAAGAGATAGAGCAGATGAGATAATGCAGGTAACGGAACTGGTTAAAGAGATTTTGGCGTAATGAAGTCGTGCTGAGATGGAAGCTATTTAAATGTAAAATAAAAAGTAAGCCAATAATAAGTAATACACAACATTGAAGAAATTATTTAATACTTGTGTACTGTAGATCTACAATTCATAAAAAGAACAGTACTGCATTCCCTAAAAGACACTTCCAATCAAAGACAAAGTTCCTTGTTGCTAAATTAAGATTCAAATTCTTATTTTAGGGGAGTAAAGCAGAATTAGGATATCTACTGGACTGATGGGCTTCGACAAATATTCATGTCCAATCGCCTGCTTATTGTTGGAGTTGGAAAAAATAAGACGTTTAATTAATCATTGCTGTTTAGGAATGTGTCGTGGTTAACTGTGAGAGTCTAATGAGATACAAAGATACAGCGTGTAATCGAAATGTGGACTTTCTTATTGTTACTAGATTTGGTACACATAGATACTACTCGACTTTACGCGGTTAGGTTTATAACCCCAACAATAAGGAAAGTTAGTGAGTGAAGCTATGACAGCTACAGACGAATCGAGAGTTTACTGTGTCAGGGAAACACATGGAAAGGAAAAACTGCGTGCTGTGTTTTCTTCAGGTGAGCGAAATATGTCACTCTGTTGACGGCGAACTACCTTCTACCTTGAACTTTGAACATGGGACCGATAGGTTGTCCCGAAACGTCGGTACGGAACTAAGATTCAACGCTGCATAATATCGCAGAAGAGTGCAGAGCTCAACCTTTAAAAATTATTTAGATTGTACCGTAGTTTTTTAATAAATTGTGGATATTTACTGCGGAAATTGACAAAGGAAATTCCTTTACTTTCGTTGTAGGAAATTCCTGAAGAAGACTGCAAATACAACGGTCACACCTGGCCATACGCCTCAAAAAAGGGATCAACACCAAGAAAGCTGAAGCGATTGACCGAAAAACAGAGAGAGAAACAGACAGGCAGACAGGTCTGTTAATCGCTAAGTGACTTTGACTTGTATTTGAAGAAAAAAGAGTCCGCAAAGCTTTGATGAAACAGCAATCATCAATAAGCCGAAAGTTGCGGCTCATATTCCCAAGAGTGACAACATTTCGAACAGACATACAATTACTCTGATGGTATGCATATTTCAAATCCCAGCGCTTTATTAGTTTAACCTGCAAAATCTCTTATTTCGTCTACACCTAACTACAAAAATCATTCACACCAGGCACAAATAATAGGCGCTACATAATAGTGCTGATCGTGATAATTCGGAACATGTCACACGGCACAGGATGATGCTTAACGACACAAACAGAACATGAAATGCCGAACTAAACTGCACTCAGAGAACTGTATTTAACGGCATCATGGGTTCAGTAAACTTAATCGAGTTGACATGCATATGCACACAACACGAAAATCCCTCCCATCATCACACTTCTATGGCAGAATGTACAAGCCTACACCCCTTTCAGTTTTCCATCTGTACACAGACACCAGCGATACTTAGGTGTTTAAATTAACTACTGAACAAATAAAGGCCTATACCTGTAAACGACCTGGTTGCATAAAACCACATGTCTATGAGTACCTGACAGTTGCTCAGACAATCAAGAAATTACCTCGCACTTTATGGAACCTAAACGAACAAGCTGCCTAAAGTTGTAATAGTTCTGATTTTAATTCTGGAGGTGCTAAGTTCGAAACTAAGCCAGGACACCTGACTGACAGGACATCCTGACTGAAGTACCCCACCTTGCTCATTAGTCTGTTCAGGCTTGTTGCAGAGATGCACATCATTTCAATTCATACTCACCAACAGACAGTCGCTCGAGGCTATCTACGAGTATGTCGTCTGAATTACTGACAATGTCGTCATATGAACTAAGAATACAATTAACGAATGAATTAATTAAATGTATCAAACCTGACATTTCACTGCCAGTGTCACAGCTGTTCATAAATGGACACTATCATCAGTCAATCAAAGATGCATTCCACATCTTCACTCACTGTTGCTTTCAAATCCGTTTCTATACAATCTACATCAACTATATTATTTCGTCACGAGTGGTGTCTTCCCTTCACATTTTCCGACAAAAATTTTGTACCCGTTTTTATGCGCTTTCTCAAAATTGCGAAACGCAACTATTATCTGCGCCATGTCTGTCTGCCTGCCTGCCTGCCTGTCTGTCTGTCTGTCTGTCTATCCGTCTGTCCGCTTGGAACAACTCCGCACCCATTGGACGGATTTTCATACAATTTGGTATTTCAGTATGTTTTCGAAAATCTGTCGAGAAAATTCAAGTTTATTAAAAACTGACAAAAATAAGGAACACTTTACACGAGGACGTTTGTACATTTATGATAGTATCTCGCTGAATCCTTCTTAGAATAAGAAACGTTTGAGACAAAAGTTGTAGAGAAAATTAAAACACACATTTTATATATTTAGAAATTTTTTTCTGAAAATCGTGCCTTTGACGACATAATGTGGGAAAAAATGGTAGAGCCAGAAAGCCCACAAATGACAATATAATACGGCGCATGCGCTTTGCGTGTTGGACAACTAAGGCTACAGAGAAACACACACACACAGAATATATAAAACTTATTGCTTTCCCACGGCAAAATGGATACGCGAACGTGCCTCAATGTTACGTTTATACGTCTACTGCCTGTCTTGTTCATCTTAACTATGCCTACGTATTCTGCCTTCCACGGTACTCTGTGCAATGACCCAACATGCCAGAGTTTGTGGTGTGACGTTCTTAGGAGCCTACTAACTCCAAACTGCAGAGTCATCTATTTCAGCTATCCGCCACTGTTTGTCTAAGATATTCACAGCCATCTTCCTTATCTTTTGGCTGTCTCCTTCACCTTCAAGCATAGGAGATGCCATGCTGTAGTGAAAGCTGTCGGATATAACATCTTCCCTTTGTAAGTTTCAATGCACAAAGCCGCTCGTTATAGGTAATTAGCAAGCATGTAGACAGGTCAATTAATTATCCGTATCAAATATGAAACTAATAAAGACTGAGACTGCCTTTCTGATTCTTTATATTCTACAGAACAGAGATGACGAACATACCAAAATTAGAATGAAATTACGATAGGTGATTCCAGCCACAAGAGTTTACAGGCACCACAAGGTGTATAGTTGGTTGAGGTACTGCGTTGCACGCCGGAAGGTCGCGGGTTCGATTCCCGATGGGGCCATTGCAATTTTTCATTGACTCAATCCTTCCGGCCGCACTATGGCCGTGGGGACATCTCAGCTTGTAACATAAATTAATATTATGGGTATATATCCTGGAAGATAAAAGCAGCCGATACATAGGGCTGACAACATTGTCACCTTCATGTACCGATTATTTAGAAATTCTAGAAGCCACAAACTTCTGCAGCACTAAGGACCTGTCCAGGCATGTATTAGGATTACTTTATCTTACCTTTACTTGAGTATTCAAAATAGGTAGCATCTATGGTAGGATGTCAGTGGTGGGTTTAAAGTGACTTGGAAGAAATCGGTCGTGGCCTAATCATAATTCTATACTGTCATTTGTCTGGAGGGACGAAGAGAAACGGCGAAATCTATAATTCAGGATAGCTGACTGCAGTGTCGATTTAAGAAACGGATACCTTCCTAATAAGCTACGAGTCTACAATATTAAAAATAAAACACTATATAACTAACATCAGCGGAGAAACGGACGTTTCCATCGAAGAACAAGTTAAAGGATACCTAATAAAAACCGGTGGGAATAAATAATTTGAAACTGTAAATTCTACTAGGCTGCCCCAACAAATTATATGGCAGTTACCATCCCTTCTTCTGCTTATGAATTTCAGTTAATCAACAGACATTATTCACCATTACCGAGGCGGGAAACTTTTATTCCGTTTAAGCGATTAATTTTCCGCTTTTCTTAGGCTGGAAATATTTAGGGGTAATCAAACTCTCTCTTAACTATAAATACATAACAGAATTGTCACAACTAGACTTAATAAATTAATTAAGCTTAAATAGAAAAAAACTGAAATAATGTCTATGCCTTGTGACACTTGTAACTTCTGTTGTAAAAATGCTGTTAGTGTAACTGGATAGATACTAATTTTATCCACCTGTCTCCTTCAAATTAAGGATTAACTAATCCCAGGGTGCTGAGTCCTTCTTCAGAAGCTATGTTTTTCAGCTAGTCAAGAATTCCCGAACTAAACGGTTCATGACCATGTTCACAAGAAAACTCCACTTGCCCCTATTAAAAAAAAAAAGTTAATACGGCCCAAGCTCCGATCTTGTTCCTTAAGATCGATTTTAATGCCACGTTCTCTTCTGCGCTTAGCTTTTCTAGGCGGTCTCTTTACATCATGATTATGAACCAAAACCACCAACGCATTTATCTGCCACATATCCTGCCCATTCCATCCTCTTTGAATTAAACACCCTAATAATACCTGACGGGGAGTAAAAATAGTGAAGTTCCTCATTATGTAATTATTTCCAACCCCATTTCTTTTTCAAATAATTCCCTCTGCAGACTACTCATGGAAACCCTCAGCCTATGTACTTTCTTTAGTTTAAGAGACCAACTTTCACGCCCATGTAAAGCACTACGTAAAATTATAATTATTTATATTAGAGTCTCTTAAGTTTTGGGATAGCTGCCGGTAAGACAAGAGATTCTGATCCATGTTGTGACGAATATTTTCAAAATCACTACATCTTGAAAGGTGGCTCACGTTCCTTCACATCGAACATTTCTGCCTTATACAACTTACGTTTGCAGCAATAATTAGAAGAAAACAAGTCTTAATGCCAGAACTGACCGAGTGCATCGTAAAATTTCATGCTGTATAAAACGATCAAACAATCTTCTGAGCAACTACTTGAAATTTTGGGGTAATAAAATCACCTCCGCTCAGTGCTATGCTGCATTAACTAACCATATGGCTAATTAATTCCATGTAGCAGAAGCACTTTTGTTTTCGTTTTATTTTACAAAATTATTAGTGCCTTAAAGTATACAGCGTCAATTGTAGGATGATTTTGTTACTCTTGAACTGAAAGGATATGGAAGGGAAATCTAATAACTTAATTGAGATATGATCCTGAAATTTATCTGGCAGGGCTTAAAAATTACACGAAAATATAAGACAGTATAGCTCGTGTCCAAGCCGAGATTTGAATCTGGCACCTCTCGCATGCAATTCCAAATATTGGAGAAATTTGTATTGTATACTGACAGCGTTTTTCACATATGTAAAGATAAAACGGTAAAGTAGTCCCATACAGGTCTTGGCAGGCCCTTAGGGCTCCAGGAGGTCGAGGCTCCGAGATTTTTAGACAATCGGTACATGAAGGTGGTAAGGTTGTCAGCCCTACGCCACGGCCGCCTTTATCCCCAGGAAATATTCCTGGTACTCATTTCTGTAAGAGGCTGAGTCGACCCCAGGGCCATAGTGCGACCGAAACGATTATGTCAGTGAAAAATTCCAGTGACACCATCGGAATCAAACCCGCGACGTTCCGGTTTGTAGCGCAGTGCCTCAACCAACTGCTCCACCGCGTGCCCCTTTTCACATATGTATACCATAAAATTATAGCACATGCGCGTTTCAGGGCTCATTTCGCAACATACGCAGTAACGCCTACGACGTTTACATACGTTACATGTACTAATTATTACTATTCAACTTGGGGCACTGCAGTATCAACTACCTCTATCACCTCACATTCAATGATGATGAAAACTAAGACTTTTGTAAGTATCAAACATCAAAATCTGTTACAACTACAATCATGGCTGAAACTCCCTCAGATATATATATATACAGGGCATACACAAAAGAATGGTGCGGTTTTAATAGTGAACACTATTCTTTTGTGTATGCCCTGTATATACAAGGGCTGTCCAAAAAGTATCCGACTATATTTTTTCCCGCGGTAAGTAATGGCGAAAGGGTGGGGAAACTGAGCGTAGTGGTAGAAGGGACTTTCATGCGCTTGCGTGATTTTTTGCTGCCTCGCAACACCGCCGGATGCGTCTGTCGCTGCCAGATAGCGAAGTGGTGTAACACTTGTTCGTCGCATTCTCGTTTCGCTCAAGATGACAGAATGTTTGGAGCAGCGATACTGCATCAAGTTTTGTCAGAAACTTGGGGATACCCAAGCGGAAACAATCCGCAAAATTCAGCAGGCTTTCGGTGATGATGCAATGGGGTCACTCAAATTAAAAGTGGTTCAACCGCTTTAAAGATGGCCTCATGTCGGCGGACAGTGACCAGCGTTCCGGGAGACCGTCAACGAGCCGAAATGCTGATGTCATTGACAAAGTGCGGACATTGATCATGGAGGACCGTCGTTTGACCGTCCGGGAAATTGCTGATAGGTTGGGATCAGCAGAGGTTCCGCAAACACGATTTTAACTGAGGATGTGGCATAGCGAAGAGTGGCGGCAAAATTTGTGCCCAAGCTGCTTTCGCCGGAGTCAAGCAACAACTCCGCCTTGAGGTCGCGCAGGACATGCTGGAGTGCGCCAACAGGGATCCTGAGTTCCTGAAGACTGTGATCACTGGTGACGAGTCGTGGTGTACGGATATGACCAGGAAACCAAGGTCCAGTCGTCACAATGGAAGCATCCAACATCCCCGAAGCCCAAAAAAAGCACGACACGTTCGGAGCAATGTGAAGGTGATACTGACTGTTTTCTTCGATTACCGGGGTGTTGCGCATCATGAGTACGCACCACTAGGCCAAACTGTTAATAAGGAGTACTACCAAGAAGTCCTCCGTCATCTTCGTGATGCAGTTCGGCGCAAGAGACCGGAGCTGTGGACGCACGCAACTGGCAGCTGCATCATGACAATGCCCCAGCTCATTCATCACACCTGATCCAGGGTTATCCTGGCTAAGCACGGCATTCCGCAGGTTCGCCACGCTCCCAACTCTCCTGACATGGCTCCTTGTGATTTCTGGCTGTTCCCGAGATTGAAGACACCACTAAAAGGCTCCCGTTTTGACAGCCGCGAGGACATCATACAGAACGCGACGGCGCAGCTGCACACCATTCCAAAACCAAAGCCTTCCAGAATTGCTTCCAGCGATGGAAGGACCGCTGGGCTAAGTGTGTGAGTCACAAGGGGCCTACTTTGAAGGGGATTAGGTATTGTAACCACCAGATACAGAACTTTTTTTTCCCGGCCCAAGGTCGGATACTTTTTGGACAGACCTCGTATATAATGTTCGAATGGTTATAATTTTCGAAAACTTCCAGTACATACCCTTTACATTTGTCTTAACTGCACTTAACACACTGTCACACTATTTTTACTATTAAATCCGCACTTTATACGTTGCTTTACTATCAAGCGTAGGTATGGACTGTGTGCACTGTCGCACCATTTTACGTATTGATTCCGCACTGCTTGTACATTTCTTATTCGGTTAGTAGCTCAACAACAGACTGTTGCACTTGGTTAAATGTGGTAGTTGCGGAATCGAAATGCTTAGGTGTTTTCGTTTTTGAATTGAAGAATCCTTTTAGGTTATTTCCTACGTTATATAGGTGCGGTTGTGTGTTGTTTGTGCATTTTACTGCGACGCTTCGTTATCCTTGTTGTGAGCATTATGCACGTTCACGTGGACGCATCCCGAGTAAGCGTGACGCTTGTAGCGTAGCTGCTGCGTTCGTTACGACCAACGTTACCAGTGTTACCTCACATTTAAATTACACTGCTCATTCAAGACTGAATTATCCTTGCCATGTTTATAGAAACTAGTTGTATCCGTGTGGATAATTCGCACGTAGAAACAGTAAAATATTTAATCAACAAAAATTACAGCATCTTAATCTTAATAAATATTAAAGCCTGAAGCTGGTAATTTCTTTCGGAGATCAGTGCATCAGACGCAACATGTAAATAAGAAACAATGGCTTCCTATCACGTTTAGTAAGAAACAAAAAGTTGAAATTCACAGTCCTAATACAAGCGGATGTCAAGGGAACTGCATAAAATGTAGCTTTCCTTGGCCTCCGTTTGGGGCAACACAGTAAATTGTTAGCCTTAGATTTTTCGTTAAAATAATTTTGAGAAGTAATTAATAAAACAAAGGAGATTGCCATCAATGCCGTCTCATACGTTTTTTAACAATGTCTATCTTGAACAGATCTGTTCGATAGTTCAGTATATCACCATTTCGCAAACAAACCTCACAGTATTAACATACATATTCATAAAATCTGTCATATATATCATTTATCCCAGATGACAATTGCCCCACATTCGTACAAATACTTGACAAATGCTTCAGTCACAATTTTCTCTAGTTTGATGCCGATATAGGAACTTGTTTGTCTGTGTAAGCAATCTGTCAACCAGAATTCCCAGGAACATCTTTCAGTTTTACCGAAGTGTATAACAAAGGCAAACATCTGATGCTACAGTCACTGATGAAGATTAATGTCTTCGAGTTACGGATGGATAATGAACTAGGGATACGTGTCCAGGCGTCGCCTAAGCACTGGGCAAGCCATAATCGCCGAGTAGGCTAAGTGAGAAGGCTCACACCTGCCACGATTAGGTTGCAGGACCTGTAGTAAACTGTGTAAATTACTCAGTGTTCTAGAATAAAATCCCACATTATGCGAGGCTTTATGTTGTCACAGCAGTGTTAATGAATACTGCACTCTTGATGGATATTCCACCGTGAATATTGGTATATAATTACTAAAGTTTCGGAGAAGCTTGTTACCTCCATCGTCAAGGCGGATAACAAGATCCTTCGAAAAGTCACACAAATTTTAATGGCGGAATATCCCAGGATAGTGAAATTCTCATAATCTAAACAACTAATTCTGAATTCAATACAAAAGCCATAATCTAAGTTACTTCTATATACTCTATGCATAAGAACACACCTGGAAAAGTTTATTCAGCCAATATATTTATCTCAGACAATGGGCTTTACATTATTTATTTGTAGGTTACTTAATTTCAAAGAAGCATTTTATTCGTCAGTGTATATTTCCCAGTGATAGGGTAATCTGTCAAGTATGAATTGGAAAGAATGTGAAACGAAGACAGCGTGGTCTAATGGAAGGAACTGCCCTTGCATTTTATTGGCTGGGTTAATGAAAACCCAAAACACCCTCAGTCAATATATCGAGTTTTCAGGCCGGAATTTGAAGCCAGGACTTTCAAATAATAATGATAAATGCTAAACATCGTACCGTGGCCGATCTCTCACCGCGAAAGCCGGGTTCAACTCAGACCACTCCGTGTGGGATTTGTGGCAGACAATGTTGCCCTGGAACAGGGTACTATCAGGCTACTCCTTTGCTCTTCTGTCAGTATCATTGCACCTATGTTCCATACTCATTCATTAAACAAACACCGACAACAAACTATCTTAGCAATTGAGACAGTCGTTAAATAACACGCCACAAACTGCTGGGTCGAGTATTTGTGATTTTGGGCACATTGTGTATTTTTGTTTTTTGTTGTATGTAATGAGTATGGGGGACTTGGGGTTATGGTGAGATTTTTACCTTAGTTAATGATACATTTTTAAATGAACGACTTACCTACAAAGGGAAGGATAAAATTGTAAACCACGAACTGCTAAGAAAAAAAGCTGTTGTGACGTATCGAAATATTTTCTGGAAGGTCCTCACAAAAGTCACGGAAATCTTACGCAGTAAGTCTGGTCCCCGGACAGAAAATCGAGAGAAGAGCTTCACGAACACGAAGCACTAAAGGTTAGATCTCACTTAAAGGGTCATTCTTATATATGAGATTTGAGGTTATGGCAGCGGCAAGTATTCAGTCATGGTGTTCTGGTATGTGACGTCATATGTTACAGTAACTGCAATATATTGCGTCAGTCCATTTAAGACCGTATTTATCGTACTTATATATATTTATTTTATTATATATTATATATTAAATATTATATATATTTATTTCTGTACTAAGAGTTTAATTTAAGATATGAATTCAAGTAATTCCTTGTTTTTTCCTTACGTCATTGCACCTGCCATCAATCTTTATTGAGAAAAATGTTCGTTTTTTTAATACAGGTATTAATACAGGTATCCCGGTTTCATAAATTAAAAATACCAAAATACCGGTATTAAGATTTTGACTGGTATTGTGAGCCCCACTGTTGCACAACAGAAAAAAAATTTACATTTTAGATTCTCACAGCGGTATAGTCTTCTGGGGTGTTGTTCCTCGTCGAAAAGCGAAGTTTTACAGATTTTTCGAAGAATTGAAACGCCTGTTAATTATTGGTAAATATTTAGCGGGCGACACAGCGTAATGGTACAGAAAACTTGAATCTAAATTTACGGTAGAGTATGCGATGTTTAAGACTTAAATTTACTAATTGACTGTTACGTTACTTAATTATACTGCTTGAAATGTGAGACAGTTAACAGATGTCAATGTGACCACGCCTTAAATAGCAGCTTAATGAGTCTTCATGAAGACGTTTGCCCGGAGACAGGAATATCGTGAGCAAACCTTACGTCGGAATTATCAGTGAAGTTACTGAGAAAATAACAGGTAACCTGCAGTACAAAATATAAGCCTGGAGTAATGCTGTTGCGCAGGCGCCTTCATATGTTATAAATACATTCACCTTTTGTTATTCTTCATTAGCTCCATTCTACCGTTCGTAAAATATGACCAAAAAAAGAACCAAATATTTATTCAGGTGTAAAACTCGTAATTGTGTTTGCCATTATTCTTTTGCTCTGCCTACACAATTTAATATAATAGAGTTGCAATTTATTGGCCAGAGGTGGGGGGGGGGGGGGGAAGTGCAAAACATACACACATACAAATGCAGCCAGGTGGAAGAGAACTCGTAAGTTGGTGCGTGGTTGAAAGCAAGCGATAAATGTAGTTAGAATAACAGATTCCTAAGAAACTTCCGCCTCATTACTCTGATGGATTAGACCAAGGATACGTGGCTGAACAGAGGAAGACCATTAGTTTTTCGCTTTATGAGTTTATTCATTCGAATGTAAATAATATACAAACTTAACACATTCTTTCAGTAAGGAATTTGCTACGCCCCTGACTGGAAAACTTTACTTTCTCTCAAACATGTAAAAGGTAAAGCAATCCCATTACAGGCCTGGACAGGCCCTTAGGGTTTCAGGAGGTTGAGGCTCCCAAATTTCAAGGCAATCGGCACATGAATGTGGTAAGGTTGTCAGCCATATGCACCAGCAGCCTTTACCCGCTAGGAAATATTCCTGGCACTGATTTCTGTTAGAGGCTGAGTCGACCCCAGGACCATAGTACGGCCGGAAGGATTATGTTAATGAAAATTCCAAGGACTACATCGAGAATCAAACCCGTTATCTTCCGGCTTTTACCGCAGTGCCTCACTCTCAAAAGTGTAGCGACCTGAATAACCGTTACGGGAAGTAAACTATTCATTCATGACCCCAACATTTACACTTTTCATACATACAAATACACTCTTATATCGCTCCTACACTAGCATTTGAAATTTACTTATTGTTTTATATCTTGTTGCAAAGCGTGACGCCGAAAGATGTAGCAGGGACATAAGATTGTATTTGTATATATTTCAAAGGTGCATTTGTTGGTGTCATGAAAGCACAATTTAATTCAACCAAAACGCACAGACTAAATAATATCAAAACCGTTAGTGGACACTATGTAAAGAATAGCTTATAAACAATTTAAGCGATAAGATACCAAAGGAAAATTTCACACTTTATTTCAATATGTAAATAATCTGTATTATTTACAAATTAAGAAGAATTATATGACTGAAAATAATCACATACAGAAAATATTTGAAAATGAACAATATCTAGGTACCTTTACGGACAAAAATTTTGTGGAAATATTTGTAAGGCCGAATAATTAAAACCCTGCAAGATGTGACGTTCCCCAAACTGTGTACAAAGATCTGTTCCCACCTGAGACAGAGTACAGCCGATCTCCATTATGAAGACCAACCAGTTATTAATGCTGTCTGCAGGAAATAGCACATACTTACTGCAAGAATTATAAGCAAAAAATAGCTTCATCTTGAGAGAAAATGCAGAATTTATTTATATGACGGCAGGTGGTACATGTAGTTACTCCTGGTTCCTGATAGGTTAAATCTCTTATCAGAGGTTTGCTTGATGGCAACTAAGAAATAGCTGCCACATAAATTTTATTTAAAGAAAATATGCAATTTAGCACCCACGTGTTTTATCCGTGCACGAATTTGGATTATGTGATTAGGGGGTATATATGTCGGATGTAAAATATATACAGTAAGCTTAATTTAAAACCGAACCCAGACGTGCGGCAAGCCTAACAGCCTTACACGTCCACATATAATACATATAACTTAGAGCCTGTTAAAGTAGGATTTGGAAATTACCTCCTTCAACTCTCAGAAACGCTTGACTTCTAAGGAAGTGAAACATCACGAAAACGTATTCTAAATTTCCTACAAAACTTTTCACACGACTGCTTTCTTACATACGTTTTCACAAACATCCTCTGCAGTAAAGTGTAATGCATACTCACGAACAAAAAAGAAGTACGTTACACTGCAGTTCACGCGTTTGTTACGGCAGCAGGTTAAGGTAGACTGTATCTAAAATGATGGAATATACCGTATATGTGGCGATAGAACTGGCCATGTGTGTGTCATGCAGTTGCTGGTAAACGTGCCACGCAGTACCAGCAATTTCTAGTCAATAACTACGAAAAACATTTAATAACTTCTTTACCAGGTATCATGTGTGCCTGAGAGTTGAAGGAGGTCATTTATGAAACTCCTTGTTGTGTAATTTTCTGAAGCCTCCAATTATCCACTTTCTTCATAGTCCAATTAGGTTTTCAACACTTTGCTCAAAAATACTGTCAGCCTACGTTTCTTTCTCAGAGCATGAAGCTAAGTTCATGCAATTGCAAAATATGAGTTAAGGAAACAGTTTTGAGTACTTTAAAGTTTAGTTTACTTTGACAGGAAACAGGAAGATAATAGTATCTGGTTCCACCCTCGGTCTACCATCTTAAATATATTGATTTATGAAAATTTTAGCCATTTTTAATGAACAATTACACATTCTCATCTGAATATTTAATGTACATATGATGTTTCCTCATAGAAACCAAATATGTACTCAGACTTAATAAATGTCGACATCGAAGGCCTGAAAATGATTAAACATAGAAGCACAGGAAATGTTATGAAGTTAAGGTTTTTCCTTGTACAAGTGTAATGGAAGAGAATTAAAATTCTTCGAATGAAAACAACCACTCCCAGAGATTTACATTATATTATACAGTTGCATTTTTTGAAATTACAGCAATCTAAATGTTTTTCGTCAAAAACAATTCTCCTTTATTTTCATACAATCTGTTAATGTTTCGGCACTTGGGTGCCATCGTCAAACTGCTATGAACAGTAAAATCTTCTTATCTTCAACATATATCATTTATACAGAAAAACGTAACACACCACCTATATTTAACTTCCCAAAAGTAAGGAAAACTGCCAAATATATCAGAATATCTTCACATTTATGGCAGCAAATTAAAGGATAACGATTTAATCGGTACTGGCAAAGATATTTATAACACAATATTTATCGCAAATTATGGGTAACAGAACGTGACTAAAGAAAAGCACACAAATCATGAGAATCTTACCGGTCTACATTCAAACCTCTTCCTTTGAAGTTTTACACACCAAATACACGACTGTTAGGTAGGCCACATAATATTCCTAGAAGGTCTTTAGGCATAACAACAATAGTAATCAGCTGTGCAACATATTTTGTTCAAAAATAACCACTACAATAAAACATGCAGAAAATTAACATCATCCTGATGGCTTTCAATTGTGAACATTTTTCAATACGGAGATTTAATACTGTAACTTGAAATACAGAGTGAAAACATCCACAGCATACGTAACGCGGCCGACCCGAGTGACCGTGTTGTCTTAGGCGTAGGTCTGCAGCCGCTTGACTTCTGGGATCGTGGGTTCGAATCTCGCTGAGAACATGGATGTTCATCTCTTGCGTTTGTTGTGTGTTGGGTAGGTAGCGGCCTGTGCGAAGGCCTGATCACTCGTTCAGAGGAGTTCTACCAGCTGTGTGTGTGTGTGTGTGTGTGTGCAATTGTGTTTGTTCTAGGAACCTCACAAACAGACGACCTATGCCCAATTTGGGCTGCTGCGCCACAAAAAAATATAATATGTAATAGGAGATAAATATGTTTTCAGTTGTTTTAATATTCTGATGATGAAAAATGACAACCGATGAATGTAACAGTTTATAAAAAAGAAAGTGAGTTGCTGCTCACAGAAAATTAGCGAACTGCTGAAACCCATCTGATACTACTGGGAAGTATTTACCGGACATAACAGTGTACACTATTACTAAAATAGAGCTGTTAAGCGGCGGCATGTAAATTCGGGTTTTCAGTGTTATTAGGATGCCAGTAAATACACAGATGTCGTTCTTACAGACACGCGGAATAAAGATCAGTTTTTGGCTCACAGAATCAACGGCAGTACGAGTAACGACCCTTTTCATGACACTTGAAATCATATGTCTTTTTATCCTTTCGAACAATATAAAAACCAAGAACGTCAGTGGTGGACAGCAAAGGAGATAGTGGGGATAGGATTCCGGAAGAAGAATGACGTCTTAATACCCTCACCGTTTCAGGTAACGCAATATTTTTCGAACCGAACAATAAAATTCCATGAAAATCATGTAGAAGTTAGCAATAAAAGGTCTTAGAGTAATGCACTTTTCCAGCATTCATTCTTCTATCACAATCAGGTTGCACTCAACCAAAATAAATTATGATAATAAAAGATTTTAGTTTTAAAGGCGATGACTCTCAAAACTTCAGTACGCAGCTACTATACTACACGGCATAACTTCCCAGAAGACAGTAATCTTCAACTAAAGATGCCAAGCTTTGTGTCGCACAGAACTGAAGAGCCAGGTGTCCTAACTGGAATGGTAACATCTTGCGTAGGAACGGCCCTCTAACCCGCGCTATTGAATGAAAGATATATCGGACGAGAACGAGAAAGAAGACATAAGAAGCTACAGAATGACGTTATGGAAAAGAGAAGATAACGAAACTTGAAAGATGAAGCACTAAATCGCTAGCTCTGAATAACTCGCTTTGAAAAAGCCCAAGGACCTGTCGCAAGAGAGACTAGGCAATCAATAAATGATCGTATTATACAAATGGATAATGACTTATCGTTAGGAAGAGAATTCAGACACGTTGTAAAATAAATTCATTCTTCTTACGTAAGCATTAAACATGATGTCATTTCGATGCCTTCGTAATGGCACATAATATCCCATGTATCACAGAACACTAACAAATAAAACCAATAAATTTTACATATGATATTACGTACTGTACTGCGTCGATAATTAAGAGATATAAGCTGCATAATTCCGCGGGGCCATGCCGTCATTAGGGCGGTCAGTCGCCGGTGTCTCACGGCAGAGGCCCGGGTTCAGTCCCAGAATTTTCATTGCAGCAGAATTAAAATACGATATTTTAGAATAAAAACACCGTGCATCTTATCACAATCACTATTTAAAAACACCAACTGTATGCAATTTTTATTTAAAAAAACTGTATAGTTCTTTAAAACATTTTTAAAAAATCCGACATATGTTTCGGCTCCTCACTGAGCCATCTTCAGGGGTTTTTATGTCACTAAAACTGCATATATTTACAAACGTCTATGCATTGGTTCACTTTGTAAGCACAATTTTATCACCTTCACTGTTATTGATGTGCACAGTTACTTTGTATCTGTGTTGAACTGATAGACTAGTAATTTCGTAGATGTTATTGTACGGATGCATGGTACTGTATCATCTTATACCGTGGGGTGTATTCTTATGGTGTGTGCTGTACCTGGTTGTGTGTGAATAAGATGAAACAGTACCATGCATCCGTACAATAACATCTACGAAAATACTAGCTTATCAGTTCAACACAGATACAAAGTAACTGTGCACATCAATAACAGTGAAGGTGTTAAAACTGTGCTTACAAAGTGAACCAATGCATAGACGTTTGTAAATATATGCAGTTTTAGTGACATAAAAACCCCTGAAGATGGCTCAGTGAGGAGCCGAAACATATGTCGGGTTTTTTAAATGTTTTAAAGAACTATACTGTTTTCTAAAATAAAAAAGTGCATCCAGTTGGTATTTTTAAATAGTGACGATATTTTAGATTCTCACAGCGGTGTTTCTGATTGGCATGTGACGCTGCGTCGTTTGGTGAGTGGTCTCGGACGTTTCGAAGGAACGTAGTGTCTTCAACTTCAACGGACGAGCAGTTTAAGACTAATTAACCCCTCGTAACTTCCGAAGCAACTTACCCAACGGCACAGCAGCACACCCGAATGTACATAAATCCTAGGCAGTACAATATGTAAAAATTCTAAATCGCATCACAAGTAGAGACTATTATCTCTACTAACTAAATGTACAGTGTTATACAGAACTGACATGTTCAGCCAAACACAATATTTCATACAGATAACATAAAAACAACTCTATAAAAGCCATCATCAGGCTGTACAAGATTTTATATGAAGATGAAATTAACAGCAATGCAAGTAATGTTAATGAAGACTGAGATCTCAAAATTGTCATTTTTTTTTTGTATGGCTCGACAGCCTTATATGGGCCTGGACCTCCTCGTTTCGTCGAGGTTTCATGGTCACACACATTTGAGACACACCACAGTCGGTAGGACTCCTCTGGACGAGGGACCAGCTCGTCGCAGAGACCTCTACCTGACAACACACAACATTCACAAGAGAGAGACATCCATGCCCCCGGTGGGATTCGAACCCACGATCCTAGTAAGCGAGCGGCCGAAGTCCCACGCCTTAGACCGCACGGCCACTGGGATCGGCAATTGTTATATTTAGTATTATTAAATATCACAAAAATATATTATCAAAAACGTTTCTATAAAATAAACGAACACAATGTCTTATCACTGTTTGAGAAAGGAGTTTCTGTGACAATTTTGAGACCTCATTCTTCATTAACGTTACTTCCACTGTTGCACCTTACGCCTTCTTCTATAATCTTATACAGCCTGACCACGGCTTAATTGTAAGCCGAAACATGTAGCTGCCTTTAGGTTCTCTTCATCAAACATGTATTGTGTATTCTTTATACATTTGGCACTGAGATGAATCACGTTAAGAAAAAAGTATTCTGCGGTAACACGGAGAAAAAGGGTCACTATAAAGATTATTGCCATAGTCACTCGAAAGATTTCATACTTCAGCACTAGATAAACCCGGCCACAGTGTTTTTATAAGCGCAGTAGCTTGAATGTACAGCTTGCTTACAACAGATCCTCCTTATTCAAGCGGTGCAGACACAAAGACACTACCTGTCATCCGCCCCTTCATTGTATACGGCCTCCATTAGCTTTCAGAGTAACACTAAGAGCATTATGCAGCGGACTTCAAATATCAGGTACTATATGAATACAGAGACAGTGCAACCTTCAGAAGCACCTGGGCTTACCCGTAGGGTTCAGCTTGTTTAACATGCTGCATGGCATAAGTGCAATATACAACGTACTGATACCTGTAGACGGAGACAAAGACTGATATGTCTGCCTGTGACAATGTACCACCACCCACGAAGAAAACACAATTTCCTTCTACCACACGAAACTGACGGTTGTTCGTAAACGTCTGGTTTATGATAAAAATCAGATTTATGCAACAAGTGGTAAAAAATAGTCATCTTGCCTTCTCTCTGAACAAACAGAAGGTGCTGGCTTCCTAAAAGTTTGGGCGCAGTGACAAGGATCAGCGATGTCTAACATCACACAAAATGAGCGCCTTTTGTTTACTAGGCAAAGAAGGACACAGAATCAAGCTCCGAAAATTTCAGGTCCAGTAATCAGAATCAGGCCCATTGTACAGTCTCAATATTGTGGGTATGTTCGTGTTCCTACCCGAAGAGTGATAAAAAAAATCACTCTCCAAAATTCATGCATTTATTCTTATGACGACAATGTTCGTCTTTCAAAGAAATTTCCCGAATTAAAATTTAAATGTGTTACAAGCGAACAACGTAACTTAACAAACCCACTGACATTTACAACCATACAGAAGTATAAATAATCACACCCCTCCTTAAGAACTCCTTAAAATTCTCAGGGCCCAACGACTGTATAATGAAATTTTACAGTCTATATTTCCGTGCATTGACAATCTATAATACAATATCCAACAAATGCACGTTATTGCAATATATAATTTACAATTAAGACATTAAAATTCCAACATGCTTCGAGCCTTTAGGGAGAAAAGATATCATTAAAATATGTATATAACATGAAACGTAATTAAGTTGAATTAAAATAATAAATGATACATCTGGATATCCTAAAGCCCACAGCAGAAACAAACATGTGACGAAATATTCCATATGAAGAAGGTATAATACATATGGGACTACAGTTGTTCTAGAAAATTAACATTAAAATAATAGAAATCAGTATCAATACATATACACAATATATATAATACAATAATTAAAAGGATGTAATGTATTATATTCTCTTTAATAGAATATTAATATTAATACTCTATTAATAATAAATATTACTATTGTAATATATTATACTCTAGTGAGTTTTAAACATTGGTGTATAGACTCCATGAGGATGGTGGATCTGCAGAAACATGTAGGAGTAAACAAGAGATTGTATTGTTGTGTGTGTTAGATGCGCATATAAATGAGAATAACCGCTAACAAATGTCCTGAAATGCTGTGATGTAGGAGACTATCAGATCGCGTGCAAATTTTACGTCTGTTTCCACGGGCGGATTTTAGGACTGCTTCTAGTGCAGCCTGGGCAGTGCAGCTACAGGTGCGTTAGTTTAAACGAATGTATTTCGACAGTGCGCTGCTATTTCCGCAGCGCTTCTGTCAAGGCCACGGTGTTGCTATTGCTGGCTGTGGCTGCGGCCCTGCTAGTTGAGAGGCATTGGGAACAATCATGCGTTTGTATCATTCTCTGCTCCTAGCGGGGATTTGCAGATATTGGGGAAAAAGGGCAGCAACGAACGTCAGCGCCTCTCGTGGACATGCAGTCTAACAGCTGCTTTGTGCAAATTAAAAAAAAAAAAGACATGGCAGAGCGGGATTTCTATGTCATCTGTTGATGACACGTAAATCAGAATTTAAATTGGTCGTTGTTAAAAAAAAACATTACGTTGTACACAGTTCCTTGACTGATGTATTTAATATACAGGAATGCTTCTATGAGCCTCTTCAGATGAATGCCCGCCATTGCACCGACAGATTTGTTACTGCTCTCTTTAGAGCTAATAAGCTGTTCACTCTATTAATACTGAAATAGGCTCAGTTCGATCCTAGCTGTCACCAATACTCTAAACACAAAATCAATACCAACTCTCATGGAGCCCAAATCCTGAATATTAAAGTAGACTCTACCAGAAGTGTCGTGTACAGAGTATTTTAAATCGGTTAGTTGAACATTTGTGCATGCGTCTGTTTTGCGAGAGCACGTGCACGCGGTTGGTTGTTACCAAACCATTAATTCACCTACTAGAAGAATAGGATTCTTCTTGTTAATGTCTCATCAATATGAACACTAAAATCACCAGGCAAAGAGAGTTTATTTCAATGGTTGCCTTCATTGTGCTGCTTGGTTGAGTGTGAAGAGTTTTAAATTTGTATAAAAACGCCCATCACCTGTAATAAGAAAATAGCGTACGTTTGATGCAATGCAATCAGTACTGAGACATTTCTGGTGCAAAATGCTGCCTTATGTTTTCATACGCCCTGGTGCGGTCTTCCTGTTAATGGTACTCGGTCCCTATACTGATACTCGCTGGTAAAAGTTACGCAATGAAAATCTAAGCTGTATCGATCTAACTTCCAGACAAGTCGACAGTGAAATCCTGTAACGGAGTCTGCTTCTTGTACACTGAATTGTTCTTCCATTATGGCGGAATCAAGTGCTTTCTATCTGACCCACTCGCGTTTTATCTTTACCAAAGGACAGATACACAAATATTTCTCAGCCTAGACCACGCCCACTCATTAGGCCTATCTTTATTTCGCTGCCATATTGGATAATATTCTAAGGTTCGAAATCTGGATTTGCATTTTGTAATTAGATGCACGCTTTGAAACAAATTATTCCCATCTACACGACGTTCACGCCATGAATATTTGATTTTGAGTTATTTAAATCACAATAATGCCGACCTCGGTGGCCGGGCGGTCTAAGATGTGGGTCTGCGGCCGCTCGCTTGCTAAGGACTGCGGGTTCGAATCCCGCCGGGAGGGGGGCATGCATATCTGTATCTTGTCATTGCTGTGTGTTGTCAGGTAGAGGTCCCTGCGACTGGTTGATCACTCGTCCAGAGGAGTCCTACCGAGTGTAATGTGTCTGAGTGTGATCTCGAAACCTCGACAATGAGGAGGCCTAGGCTCACTAGGGCTGTCGAGCCATGGGGGGGGGGGGGAAGTCATAATATTACGCATACGTACCGTGTGCTGTAACATAAATGAACTGTGCATCTTGCCATACGCTTTATTTATGTATTACGTACAATTCTCACAGTAAGTATTAAGTCCCTGAATGTAATTTGCTAGATTGGTCTTTAGATGGACAAGGGCAGAGAATGCGGTCTCTCTGAAGTGTGAATTGGATTTATTTTAATATAACCGTAATGAACGTCAGTCCTGTCACATGATAAGTAAACGTTAGGGGTTTCATCTTTGTTCCTGAACTGTTCGTTGAAAAGGGTAACCGAAAGGTCCTGCGACCGGCCATCCGGACACAGACGTTCTTGTTCTTCCTTTGGTTTCAAACAAATGCTGAGATGTTTTCCAGCTTCCACGTTATTAATGCATACTTCTCATGCAGCCGTCTTCATTACAATTCATCAACTATAAGTCGCTTTCTCTAAAGACCAAGTAATCTTCTTTCCAAATTATGTACTTCAGCATTAACCAAATCATCAAAATTCCGCGGCCTTATTTCAAATCACTACCGCTCACCATTTAATCCCTTTATTATCTTACTATTCTTATGAGACAGACAAGCAAGGGAAGCCTGGGAAACTTCCAATAAAGAGATAACCTTACTTAACAAAAAACGCCCCCCCCCCCCCCCCGCCGCAAAAATAAGTAGTTGTGAATTTCACCGAAAATTTTTCTTTTCTCCTCCTTCCGTAACACTGCTTCCGTCTGTCTCTCAGCCAGTCCTCTGCGGGTTAAGAATGTTGTTACTTCCTGTGCGGATGATGAAAGTGTACCCTGCCGTTTATTGTACACAAATATTCTAATTCTGCAGCTGGAAGTTCAATCACTTTTTTTCTTTCTCTAAATTTCACTGTCGTGAATGGAAGGTCTGATGTTTCAGTCTTCAGCCGTTGCGTAAAGACATTAGTTTCCAGAAGGATATTTAAAGGCACTTACGTATATTTAAGTGCGATTTTGGAATGAGGTCTTCTGTCTATGATGTAAAAACTCTACAAAACAGCCCTAACTACTCTTCACATACCTACATCCAAACACTGTGAAATTTCAGAGAATAGAAGCACAATTTAGCAAAAAAAAAATACCTTCAATTCTTCGCAGTACAGACCTCTTACAGCTAGGTATAACACTTCCACAAACAGCAGCAAAATAGATCTCTGTGTGATAACGCTAGGAATTTGTTTGCTAAGGTAACCTGCAAAATCGTTATTTGAGTGCTGTACCTTATAATGCTTTATTTGTAGACTCGATTTGTAGTTGAGTTCTTTAAGTATAGTGGCAGTAATAACCAATAAATTGACAGTGACTTTCATGTAGGTTTTACGTACAAACAAATTAAATTTGTAAGACTATAACGATAAATAGCCGACCCCAGTGGCCGTGCGGTCTAAGGCGTGGGTCTGCGGCCGCTCGCTTACTAGGATTGTGGGTTCGAATCCTACCGGGGGCATGGATGTCTGTCTCTTGTGAGTGTTGTGTGTTGTCAGGTAGAGGTATCTGCGACGGGCTGGTCCCTCGTCCAGAGGAGTCCTACCGACTGTGATGTGTCTAAAATGTGTAATCTTGAAGCCTCGAAAAATGAGGCGGCCTAGGCCCCCAAGGGGCTGTCGAGCCATTGGAAAAAAAATAACGGTAAATAAGCAAAGCGTATCATCGACTTAAATTATTATAAGAGAAGACATCTTTAAAAGGAGTGAAAAAGAAAGGCAGAACATTAAAACATGCCCTGCAAATCCCGCTTCATTACATAACGGTGAAATAAAACTCCAGAAACTTTCTGGAACTGCAAGAACTGGTCTTAGTTCTGAAGTGATATTTTCTAGAAACTTCTAAGGGTATTAGATACTAGTTGAGAAAAGAAGATTATAAGTTGAAAGTGTTATAGAAATTTATAGACTGAAGGGGAAAGTTTTCATGATATCCGCAACAAATGTTGTGTTTAAAACACGTTACCTTCACCATGTAGTGGCAAAAAGCCTTCGTCAAATTAAAAATTGTCAATCTTAATTTGCAAAAGGCTACGTTTAAAGACTGGACATAATTCGACTGCGTGCAATATGCAAAATACTCCTTAATTTGTTATGTATCAGGAATGACCAAGTAATTCAAGGATGATAAATTAGTAAAAAACACACTAACAGATTTCAGGCTTTCCCTTCCATTTAGAACTAGTGTAACTGCATTTTGACACACTCTGTATTTACACGTACATGTTACGTAAGACGCTGACAGTGACAATAAGCATAGACTTCTTTCCTAAACAAAACTAACAGAACACAGTCTGTGTTCTCCGCCAGCTACGTACTGAGTTCTTTTGTAATGCCGAAAGGAGCATCAGTCTTAAAAGCAAAATAATAGAGAAACGTCAGGAGATTTACACCTTCTGTGTACTGCACTGCTGTCTAGAAATCTGTATCCAGGCGGTCCTGTGGACAGTTACCTCCCTAGAGATTTTCTTGATCTTTCTCGGTCTTCAAGTCAAATTCTGAGATAGTTCCAAGTCCCAAGATAGTATTTCATATTCCTCATGCAGTCATGGTAATTTAAACTAATCATAACCCTCTTGTTTATAAGAACAAGAAATAATCTTTCTATATTATGCTCTCGATCATTAACCCGTAAATGAAAACTCCGCGGCCATTATATCAAGTCATTATTTCTCTTAATTCTAACGTCTTCATTTTCGCGCTACTCTGATCAGAAGGATGATCGGGCGAATTCTGAGAACATTCAAACACAGATAATCTTTACCCTCCCCCGGGCCCCCGCTTCAATTAAGTGTCTCTCCCTTCTCCCATGACTTTCCCATGAGTCTGCTCGTCTGCTATTTATTACGTCTCCCTCCCTTGCCGTCAGTCAGTCTTAGAAGAAAGTGCATTACTGACGGCAGACCGTAACTCAATTTTGGTATAGAAATCTCACACAGGACATTCGAATAGCCAAGGAGTAGGCATATAATGAACGAAATCAATATTAAAGAAGTAAGTTCAGTTCTGAGTGTGGGTCACATGAGAACTTTACTTAGAGACGGATCTGTGTCTGCCTTAGTGACGTCACTCTTAGTGATTCGGCTACTCTTTTCCTGCTGCACGACATGTAATGGGGTGGGATCGGCTGAAACGTGGTGCCAACTTACCGTTGTTCTTCAATACACAGGATATTCCAAACTTGCCATACATTAATTACATTAAAACTTTGCCAAAATTTGGAGATTCCCACTTAGCAGAAGATAATGCCAGCACATCTATTCACATATATAATGACATAAATTTCCACAAAACCTTGACGAACATTAATGCCTCCTACAACAAAGAACGGAAGCAGCACATCTGTAACTGCCACAGAACACTAAGCTTTCGTCTTAGGAATATGTAATTTGTTACTTCTTATTTTGGCGCATTAGAACCACACATCTTTAAAAATATTATCTGCATTCGAAACTGAAAGCAGAGAAAATGGGGTTAAGAACTATATGGAAATGTCTCCAAGAAATAATAATAGGTTATTCTAAATTTGAAAACTTTGGCAGCTTCTCACAGTTGGCATCAACTCTAGATAATTGAAATTAAATGTGGACATTAATTATAAAATTATGACAACAAAAGAGGATTCCCAGCACATGAACGTTTTAGGTCCAAACTGCTATCCCGAAACAATAAATTAAAAATGTATAAAACTTTAATACGACCCATCCTAAGCTTTGGGGCAGACGCCTGGAGAATAACCTCAGAAGAACTGAACGGGCTTAAGAGTATTCAAAAAGAAGGCTGTAAGAAACATTTAAGAATAAATAAAGAGATACATGATATAGTACAAGGACACACATTGTAAAATTTATAAAATTGCTCAGATTAACGTGGTATGGAAGTACTAAATGGATGAGTAATAAAACAACAACAAAACAATTAGTGACTGCAGGAATGGAAGGAATAAGGAAAAGAGGAAAACCACGGAAACGATGGGTCTGATGAGATTAAAGAGGATCTGAAGATAATGGGAATAAGAAGCTGACAAACAATGGCCAGAGACCGGAAGCATAGATCCACAATGGACAGCAGTGCTTCAGAAGGAGATAAAGAAGAAGAAGACCCACAATCAACAGTTACGCTTAATTACAGCATCTGATATGTATACTGTCGCTCAGTTGAAAGTATAAAGGCAAACACTACAGCCGGTGTAACAGTTAGGTTGCAGCAGCCACGTTAACAGCTGATTTAAAGGATGGGTGGATGTCGAGATACAAATTTGAATATTCAAATAACATCAAGTAACTCCTTGGAGCACATTCCTTTTTCAGAAGCCAGTAGTTCCTCAGCTAGTCAAGACAGTCCCGCATCTCATAGAACCGTCTTCATAAGAACATGTCATTTGTCCCTATTTTAGTCAGATCCACATATCCTCATCTTATATCATTAAGATGATTTGCAAGTTTGTCCTTTTATCCAGAAATATCTTCCAAGTGGCATTTTTATTTCAGTTTTACCCACCAAAATCCTATATTCCCTTCCTCCACGCTCCACATTACCACATGCCCCGCCCATCAAATTCTCCTTCTTTTACCGCCCTGTTTAACATATGTTGAGGACTAGAATCATGAAATATCTCATCATGCAATTCCCTTCATCCCATGTTACTTCATATTTTTTTAGGCTCAAATATTATTTAAATAATAATACACAGAATTTGAAGATATAAACCTTATTCAAATGCGTCCTTTAAGGTTCTTTTTACATAACATTTCGAAAACTGGGCCTCTTTTTTCTTCGTGTTAAAAGGTATGAGATGGGTCCTATTTGGTGGGCCCAATTGAAATCTAGTCTCTAAAAGCGGCCCCCTCCCTTTCGTCTTGAAAAAGGAAAGCAATCAATTTTTGAAAGGCTCAGATAAAGAAATGTGTTGATATGATAGGCAATATTCAAAGTATTAATTAAACTTATTGTTTAGTAATAATTAACCATAACTTTACTGTTCGATGCAATAACATTCAGTAAATATTTATATTCTAAATACTCTCAGTTTTATTGTAACTCGCCGTTATTTATCCCACACGGCATCATGTTTAGACCTACGCATTGCTATATTAACACCTACATAACCTAAAGAAAGAAATAAATAATAGGGGACAAACAAAGCCTTTGTTAACAGACTGCTTATGGTGTAAGCGTGTTTCATATGCAGTACATTACTTCAGGAGCGTCAGTTCAACTTGATATCACTCTATATTCTCAAACAGAACGAAGCTTTCGTGTGTACATTACCGTGATGTAGCGTTGCGTCTCGGAGAATGGTTACCGATGCCACCAAATGCACAAAGACGGGGTAACTCACCTGTAACAACCCAAAGTAACACCAGTATTAGCACTGTCACTTTGTCTATTGACACAGTTACCTGATCTCGCTTTGCTCTTTTGCGTTTACGCAAGCATCAGATTGTGGATTGTAGAGGATCTCATTTCATCCTATAGTCTAAATATATATATATATATATACATTTAAAGCGACGGGCTTCAGAACAGCCGATGCACGTGACATGTGTATTTGATACATGTCAAAATGTAGGAATATTTACAACGTGAACACATTTACCGAAAACACTTTTGACACAGAACTGTCTTTCAGTGAATATCATTCATTCAAGCTCGATATTTCCAAGCACTGTCGTGATTAATTTTAAAAGTTCGACATAAACTTTATAATCAGCCAACTCGACAAAGAATTTATTGTGCATGGAATAGAGTAAGCACTTGGAGATTTTACATATCAAAATACGTATAATACTGAACTATGGTGGTAAATACAAAGCTGGTCATGTAGGTGAGGACAGTAAGAGAAAGCTTTTCTTGAGGTCAGAGACCAGGAGCGTCAAACTCCTCGAAAAGTCGGCCCCGATGATCATAAACTCGTATGTGTATTGGTCGTAGAAATTTTACACCCATAAAAATAATAGTAATACTTATTCAAATGTATGTCTTTCTTTTAGTAGTAGACAGATTTTAGTCTAAGACACTTACCAGCAGTCATTTACACAACGGCAGCAGCCGGTAGATGGTTGGATCCCACTGACCTACGAGTTCACGCGTGCCAAGTACGAGTAATTACCTAAAACCATTTGCTAAAAATCCTGGCGGGTCGCACACTGAGCAGGAGGGCGGTATTTGGCGAGCGTACAGCACTCTGGAAACACCGTCATGATACACCGACAGATGGATGGACGGACGCATAGACAGACAGACAGTCACATAGATAGAGAAACAGACACACAGATAGATAGATAGATAGATATATGGATGGATAGATAGATAGATGGATAAACAGACAGATTTGTTAAGTCACATTACACGTTTCTGGGATATGCCTACAAACAACAAGTTTTCCACAGTCCATCTCTCTTACATTTATCTTTAATACAGTTCTTGGCGTCGTACAGCAACGCGCTAGGGTTTGAAGTTTCGAGGTTCAAACCCGGGTGGGGATAATAGTTTCCGCACCCACCCAGCCCTGCTCCGAGTTCCACCCAACCTCGTGTGCAATGGGAAACGGGGCTCTTGCTCAGGGTTAAGGCGACCGGGCTCCGGCGTTGACCACCCGTCCACATCTTGCGCCGAGGTTAAATAAGGGTTACAGCTATAATTCTACCCTCTCTCTGTGACTTTGTCAGTTATACTGTGAACTTTACCTTTATCTATATTGCCTATCTTATGTTCAGATTAAATTCTATATTATTAAGCACATATTTCTTTTAGCGCCCAGCACTCGCTCTGATTTTTTTTTCTAGGTCTAAGGTATGATTTTTATTTCATCTTTTCTTTTCTTGATTTTTGTTTACCTGCTTATTGATTTATTTTTAATGGACTATCCACCCTACATACAAACTTATTCTCGTCATCCTTCTAAAATAAGAACTGTTTTCTTCAAAATGTTTTTCAATTACATTTGATCGTTTACTGTATAGGCTACCAGTGTAGCGCCGGTCATGAACTATATCACAGTTGTGTACAGTGCTCTACACTATGTGGAGATTCAGATTAGATAAACCTGACTGCACACTGCGAAATCACGATGTTGATATTCTTGGTAGGCCTACTGCTCTTGAACTAATTACACAGAGAAGAAGTTTATCGAACGGCTAGTAACTTATCAGCTGCAGGAGGAGAAAGCTTCCGCCTTTTATTTAAAACGAAAATTCGCTAAAGCCAGTATCTAGGCTTCGTTCCGAGCTACTTGCAGTTTAATCCAGTTCACCCCCTCACAATATATTTCTCTACGATACATTTTAATTTTGTCTTCACATTGTCTCCTATCTCTCTCCAAAATCACCCGTGAGACTTTCAGACTGATATTTTTTGTGCAATTCCTATGTCCCGTCCACCCCATTCTCTTTTATTTGATCATCTTAATAATGTTTGTTAAAGATAATAAAGTATGTATTTTCTTGTTAAGCCAACTGCCTTCAACACTATTTTAATTGTTCTATATTTGTTTAACTTATTGATTATCCTCAGACCTTTGTCAAAATAACCTAATTTCTATTATTTCCTTAGGTTGGGAGACACAGTCTCATACCTGCATAAAACTACAGGTAAAATCTGCAAACGTTATTCTTTGCTGGAAGAGAGGACATTCAGAACCGAATCGTTTTGGGAAAAAATAAAAATGCAACTTGAAAAAGTCGGGCTCCAAATTCCGTTTGCAGAAACTCTTGATGTGGATGGAATAAATACAATACTGTGTATTAGAGTTGTGAAGCGACTATGACAAAATGCAGATTGTGAAGTCGAGCAGTTATAATTCTGTAAAACCTAATATAGGTCAAAAGTCCTCCATTGTTAATGATATACTTTCTTTCCCTCAGCCACTCATTGCAAACGTGGAATATCTGAAGTAGGCCAAAAGAATTTTCTTTCATTCATTCTGTCATTTGGCGCCATAAACGTTAGCATTTGCACACATGCCAAGTAACGGAAGACTCAATCATCAAGTTCAACAAATGTGGTATAAAATACGATCTGTTTACTATGTGAAAGTCGCTTGTAATTACCTAATTCCGATTCTAGACTGTTATCTTTAGTTATTATGAAAATAATGTTTGAAAATAGCTGAGTTTCGTGAATAGTTCTATTCTCGTCGTTAGGATGAAGACCTATATTTTCTACCATTAGACTCTTCGTAATTAATGACTTATATTTGATTAATTTTGCTTAAAAGCTTTGAGGATTTTTACTATATTTCCTACACGTAATATTATGTACTATCATTTCGTAATATTCTCTTATACATAGGCTTACATACGTCCATGCATATAAATAATTATACATAAAAAAATACAACTCTTACATATATTACAAAGACGAAAAAATAACATTACTGAATATAACACGAAAGAAAATTACCTTACAATACATACTTACATGTATAATATGTATATTCTTCCTGTTTGAATCCTGTATGTTACAATATAAGCCTGCATGTTTCTAGAATACTCGACTGATTGAGAGCATTTCGAGTCGGAGGAAGTCCCAAGTGGAACGCAGATGACATCTGTCTCGGTCACTTCAGTTCAGTAGGGTCTCTGTGATTCTCATGTCAGTGATGAAATGTGTGCCATCAGATTCAGAACTCTGCATGCAAGACTGCATTAAATCCAATATTGAGATTCAAGCAACTTTAGCTGCAACATACGAAATAATACAAATCTTATTGTTGACAACAACACGATGATTTGTAAGCAGCAATATGAAGTAAAATGAATCTCCCAGCAGTCAAGAAAACATTACATCATATCAGTAACGGGGCTCTCCCAAGAGTCAGTAACTTAGTTTAAAAATATAACGTCATATACAATTCAGAAAAATGAACATGTGGTTTCGAGGTACATTATTTTCACATTATTCCAATTCCCACCATAAAACAGCCACAAAAGATCTGCAACCAACCGTGGTAATCAGAACTGTGCAGAAGACCTGCCAATTCTTAAGAAAAGTGAAATATTGTGATACTATGAAGAATCACCAAACTTTTTATTGCAAAATTCCGCATATTATTTCCGTTTTAAAATACAGACGTACTTTTCGTGACGTTTCAGTAAAATTTTACTTACTTACCACTTACTCATTAAATGAGAATAAAGCAAATGAATAACTTATCTTCGCAGTCAGTATAAATAGAATGTTTTTGAATAGACAAAATCAGTAGCAGTCGCAACACAACTACCTTTATTAGACAACATATCCTATCTGTCCAATTGAATAGCTACAAGTATAGACCTAAATTAGGTCTTCTTTAGGCTTCTAAACTTTAAAAAAACACATTTAGGAAGACAATATATAATTATACCATTAATATATTATTTTCCTCAATGTGTTTTTTAAAGTTTTAAGAGCCTGAAGATGAAATATGTAGCTCTTCAATTAGATAGATAAAATGTCTTGTCTACTGAAGATAGATGTGTTGAGACTGATATTAGTTTTATCTATTCATATTATTGATACACAGCGGGATGAAAGAAGTAAAAAATAAAATGGTTTTATTAATGTTTTCATATTTACGTGCTGTAACATGACAAACTCGAAGCATATGCGACTTTACGTCACAGAATTTATTTCCTTGATGAGCTGTAAATCTCCATCGTGGTGAACTTTATAAACACTAATGTTTTTGGTTTATAACACTAGTTTCTTACATCAGGATCCACGAAAATAAATACGCCATATCATTATCTATAAGTCTAAAATATGAGATGCTCTATGTCAAGCATGTATTTGTGTGTGCGAAACGCGGGGAGGTAAGGGAAATAATTTAGCTGCAAAATTTAAAAAATAAACTGAAAAATAGATTATAGTAGTCAATTAAAATAATTTTTAGGATCCAAATCTACATCTAAAGAAAATATAAATTAGGTTATCCAATCGGAAACTGATCTAATTTGTCACTTCTAATCATAATCCTTTATTTGCCTTCAGTATATTAACGTCAGATGTGAAATTTTATCGATGCCACTTTAATTATTAATGACAAAAGTTTATTTGTTATTCCTGACATTCCGGAACTCTTCTTTATTTCCATGACTAAAACCACTTTTATGCAAATATGGGCTACAACAACATCATACATTTTGGCACAAAAATTGAAAAAGTTTTGGGAATCTTACAAGATGTTAGCAGCAAAGGGATTTTCGGTCAGCAATTTCATAACCGATTTTAAAATGTTATCCAATTTAAAGTTTCTATTTATAAATCTTTTATTTTGGAAAGTTTTGCGGGTGCTAAAAGAATTACAATAAGCCACATTGGTCACCGGACCACCAGTTTGAAATGCCCGCTTTAGAACGTTACGTCAGCCCAAATCGTTACAAATATTATATTGGTAATAGCAGGATATGAAATTTGTTGTGGCCATTTTCTAAATTGCCACAGAAAATTGTTATCAAGATCGCTTGACATTTTTGCGGCCATTTTGTCGTCACATTACGCAACAGTACGGGGACAGTCTCTTACAAACGTCACCACTTTGCTACATTAAATTTATCTTCAATTTCTATTTACACGTAAAAGGTGCATTCATCCTTTTTAAAAGACACAACAAACAAAAAGTCACACGATGTTGACAGTTGAAATTTTGTAGAAGCGAATGTGGTAACTTGTGTTTCTTACACAAATCGTGTGATAAGTAATGTGTATAGTGTTCAGTCCCAATTATTTTTTGAGCAAAGCGACAATTGATGTGACACATATTTAGTAGAAGGTCTGATGTATGTTCTCACAACTGACTGACCGACCGACCTATCAACCAACCAACCAACCAACCAACCAACCAACCAACCAACCGACCAATCAGCCAACCAAACAACCAAAAAATTACATGGATCTACCCTTCTTAAGAAACTCATAACAGCGAGTTTTTAGGTTTTCGCAAGTGCAGTTGAGGTCTTCAACCTTCTGGCATACGGTGCCGCGTCACTGGTTCAATAACACCATCATCACCTGCAACATGTATCCGTCTCAAATTAAAACGAATATTCTTCCACAATTCTTTAAGACGTCCTACATTTCTGCTACCAAATGATTTGTAACTTAACATTCTTTCAATCTTTCTTTTCCGGTCCATTCACAGAAGAGGAGCCTGACTTTTGATATGTTCTTCTCCTCTCTTGATCCTTCCAAGTGTAGGATTACAATCAACTGCTTATTAAGTCGCTAGGTACATGGTCATAAGTATATGCATAACAAAAAGTTTTACATTTTCCGTTTCTGCTGTTTCTTTCTTCTGTGGCTTCAAATTTAAGTCTCGGTTTTCGCAACGTATGCATACGTTAATTCTGAGACTACATATTCCTAATACTTTGGGTTTGTCTTTTCTTTTTAGTATTTGTATAAGCTGTAAACAGATCTGCACACATGACCTCAGATGAAACTTAAATAACTGAATAAATCTTATCGTTAACACAAACTACTTTACATAAAGGGCCAAAGTAATTGAAGTGTGTTATCTTCTCTGAGATGACATTAGTTATCATTAGTAGATATCCTGTTGAAATTGTAATCGGAAATCTTGATCTCCAATATCTAGGTAAGAAACGCGCAAGTACCACTTACACAGATCTATTCTCACACAAATGCACACTGAGAACTGCAGCCCTTGAGGAATACTAAGGAACCAATATTTGAGAGGATATGCATGCCACGTAAAGTGGCTGGAGCATGGCGCTGACCACGCACCTTCGTTGCAAAGGAGTAGAAGGCATATCTCCACCTCCCACCTGTGCCTGCATAGACATATTATGGGTTCAATTTCACCTTCATGTTCCTAAATGTATATACATAATGAAGATGTTAGAAGGTATTTCATACGTATTCTTGATTTAAGTACAGCCGTTTAAAAATCACACTAAATTCCACACATTTTATTGAAGATATAAGGTCAAATTCGGCCTGCTACAAACTTCTTTCTGTAAAGGCAACGCAGAAGTTAAAAGCGGTAGGCGTTCAGTAGAACGAGTAAAATTCAAATCAAATCTTAGAAGTTTAGGAAAAGTTTAGAAGATTTATGTGATAAAATAAAATCATAAAAGCAAAATCCATACTTAAAAAGGGGCCCTAAAATTTACAACGCCATACACCATAGCTATTACGTAACAACTTTTTCCACCCATGTCAGATTCCAGGAACTTCCAGAGACGAATTTGCTTAACTTTGTATGTTTTGCACAGCCAGAGATATATAAAACTTCGTTAGTTAGGTAGGTAGGCAACGCAGACGATATTCATTATTTTTCAAACCGTATTTTAATATCGTGTTTTCCTAGACCATCCACTGGATGCGTCAATCAATCACTACACGACATCACAGCACTGACACACAGAAAATGTGTAAAAAATACAGGACTTTATTGTGATAACACTGATAATAAATAAGTAACTTCAATTGTTCAGAAGAATTTTAAGAAAAGTCCGTAACCAACGGCAAGTTTTTGTGAAATTTTAGCCAGAAGAAGTTATGTACTTGTAACATAAGCCCTCGAGAAATCAGTTACGTCATTAGGTCGTAATAAAGTAGACATCAGTTTAGAAGAAAGAAAGAAACCTCTAATGTAATCTGTCAAGATTCCAAGAATCTTGACCCGTGAAAATGGGACCGACACATTGTCCCGAAACGTCAGTAAATAATGACCACAAGACGCCGTGTAATTACCCAGAAGACCACAGATTACATCAACATCGCGGCGGAAGCCTGAAATCAAGGAAAGAAGCCTCTATTCTGCTGTTTACGTATCATTATATGGCGAGTAAACCAACGTTTGAAGGACCATCTCTGTCCCCGTCATAATGAAACTGACTCAGTTGCCTAATGATTAGAACCGACTTGGCCCTCGAAACGTTGGTTTTTTTTGTGAGAAGGGCCCCGCAGCAGAAACTACGGACACACCGCAACCTTAAGGCTTATTGTGCAAATTTTGTGATGAAGATGAAGGGAAAGATGATCACTTTTTTTTATTTTTCCAAGTAATTGAGCATCAGTGGAATGAAGTTGACAGGGGAAAACCGAAGTACTCGGGCAAAAATCTGTTTCAGTGCCACTTTGTACACCACAAATCCCACATGGACCGACCCGGGTTCGAAACCGGGCCTCCGCGGTGAGAAGCCGGCAACTAACCGCCTGAGCCATGTCACGGCCTAAACGTTGGTTTACTCGCCATTCAAGCACCTGACGCGGCTGCAAGCCCGAGAATATTTTACTGAATTCAGTCGCCATGAAAGCTTCAAATTATATATGGTGAAAAGTCCTACTCACAAAGATTCGAAACATTAAGACAGATACACAAAAAGGAATTACAAAACTAGATCGAATCAGGAATGAAGACGTTAAGAAAAGAATTGGGTATATATGCAATGAATAATAAGATAAAACAAAAAAGAACAGATTGGCAACAACACATAGATAGAAAGAACAACGAAAGATTAACTATACAAATAAGAATACAACCCACGAGGAAGACGAAATGTAGGTCGCCCCCGTCGTAGATGGAGTGAACTTGAGGACTGAAGTACAAGTTCGGAACAGGCATTAATGCCTAATCCATGAAGCAAAAGAAGAAGAAGAAGAAAAAGAAGAAGAAGAAGAAGAAAAAAACAAGTGCCTGGAAAGCTGATGGTCTCTTGTTTAATTTTTTTTTCATTATATTAGGCTATCCTATACACGTGTTGTAACGTCGTGTTTATACTCGCATTGTTAGAAACTTGTTATTCCCTTAGGTCGTAAGCATTGTGTAGTGAGGCGCTGGCTGACCAGTGGCAAGCCACAATTTGGTAGCACCAGTGGGATTTCACAGCTCTTACACTGAATGTCACCACGGCATAGAATAATTACACTACCCCCTGTCAGAATCTCGACAAAAGCTTTCAGTATTAAACTCTCGCAGGAAGTTTATCTGCAGTATGATGCATTCATAAGATATCACAAAATATGAATAAGGTAAAGCTGCCCTCTGCTTATTTAAGCCCCATGACATGAGTATGTAGCAGGGAGTGGAGGGTGAACTTCATGCATTCATAACCTAGGCGCCAGACGGATGTGAATCGTCGGTTTCAAGCTATGGTCACTTTATTCCAGAGGAAAGAAAACCCTGTTAGTCGTGGGATATAATGCTGGAAGGTTTCAAATGAAAATCTTAAGGCTCTGGAGAAGAGAAAACTCTCTGTTCCTAAAGGGAATCAAACGCAGACACTCCGATCGTCCAGCTTGTAGCATAGTAACCGTACTGATTGAGATTCGAGGTAAGTTTAGAAAGAAGAAAACTGAGGTTTCGGAAAACGTAGTGCATCTCATGCTAACCAAACTTTAGAAAAATACAATAATAATAATAATAATAATAATAATAATAATAACAGTAATACTGGCAATAATTCGATTACAAAGTTAAGTAAGTACTCAGTAACAGCCACGAAGTCAATTACAAACGTTAAAGAGATACATCCGGTATCAATAGTATACAAGGTGGCGCAAAAGTCGTTTGACACTCGATGTGTAAACACGTTGCCTTCAGTGTCCAGTACAATACAATTCTAACTTAAAATAACATTACAAAATGGGTCCAGATGTTCAAGTGACAAATAATCCAGAGAAAAGTAAATATGTAAGCTATATTAAGTGATAACTAACTGTAAGTTAAGTAAGTTTCCGAACGAAGTGAAAACTTTGTTCAAAATACATGTATCTCTATTCCTGCAAATTATTAGTACATTGCCGATGGATATACATCGAGAGAGGGACGTAACTTGAAGCTAAATTGAGCCAGATGTGCCTTTAATGCTACCTACGTAGTTCTTCGTAAACTAACAGAATCCGGAATGGATGAGCAATAAATTTCATTTTAAAATATTACAGGGAAACAGAGCCCGAGAAGTCACATTTGAATGGAGGATGAAAGATACGCTCTAACTAATATTGCTCAGTGGATACTGCCACATAAACAACTAAATCACGCTGCATAACCTACACTCAATTTTATAATTTTCTTTGTTCTTTCAAGTTCAAGCCAGTTGTCACTGTAATGTTTGTAATAGTACTACTACTACTAGTAGTAGTAGGCCTACTATTAAAAACATTAGTAGGATAATAAGATAGTAGTAGGATAGTAAGATTGCCATTATTGAAACTTTGCAACCGACGGACAACCCGCGATATTTCAAAACTTTATATTCACAGTCCGACAAAATGTAAAATTCAATCACGTTAATTGTGCAATTCCTCTGTCCATTTTTATTTCAAATACTGTTGATAGCACATGCGCCTTCAGGGTTGCGGAAGCAGCAAATACTGACGTGTCATCTTGTTCAGTTTTCTGAGTTTGGTACGTGAAAAGGCCACCGAGAAAGTTGGCTACAAAAACTTTCGACTTTTCAGTTCTTATTTTGGGCTTAAGACTCAACATTTATTTATCAAAATAGGAAGTAAGTGCTGCTTTTTTCTATATACGTGGTAAAAGTGTGTTCTGTACTGTATAATTTACTGTAACGGTTTTCTTAGTTTTTAGTTTTCGTGGAATTTCATAGCTTTGAAAACAAAAAGATGGCGGAGTTGCTATGGATGAACCACCACAGGGTTCCGCGAATGGACCGGTGGAACATACATGGAACCGTGCCTTCTGTTACAGATTGCTGGTGTTTACGTCTTATTCTATAATTATGTGCAACGAGCACGGAGTTTCAAGCGAAAATCTTGTAGTCATGGATACCCACTGAGGAATAAATTTTCATTTCTATTGTAACATGCCAAAAGTTGTTAAATAAGGAAGGTTTGAGCCTTACAATATAGAGATAGCTCTTGCAGCCCTTTGAAACGGCGATTTTGTTTTAAGTGCAGTATCACGTGCCTATCCTCTTCGAACTGTACCTGAAAAGGCACTTAGACGGGAAAAATTATTTTTCAGTGGAAAACATTCAAGTTATTGAAGAAGGGAAACTGGTTAACAGTTTTTTACAATTGAAGGCATATGTGGTTTGTATAACCGTCACTGATTTACGAAGCCTGGCACTTAAAGTTGTTAAACTAAATAATTTTCTTCACACACCCAATAACGACAGATATTGCGCTATGGGTTTACGAGACGACACCCACATCTAAGTCTGAGGTACCTGTATGCTAAATGAAGCCCAGGGTAGCAGGTTTCAGCAAGGACAAAGTAAGTGATCCCTTCAATTTTCTTGAAAGAATTGTTGAACATACAGTCAATGTCATTAGAATCTATGAGTATAAAGTAGATGGAACTGTCTTAACAACATTTTTAAAAATCCGGAAAAGTTATATGGAGAAATGGAATATCGCAGTTGTGGTCAATTTGAATTGCGATGAGAAGAACCATTACACCCATTGTCTGATGTGTCAGCGCTGATGATTGCTGTGCACATCCTATTGTGATATACAAAACGACAAGTGCATGTGAAGACTTAAAATGTGGGGCACCGCCAGGACTTTTTTTTTTTGCATTCGAATCAGACGACAGTTATGCTAGCGAAGAATATAATTTAAACAAAATATAATACACTACTGCATGTATAAGCGAACATTTTCCTATATTATGCATACGGTCCATTGATGGAAAAAGTGTGGTCCATTCATGGGACCCCAGTGCTGTGAGTGGACCAGTTGCAAGGTTGAATAAAATATTTTTTTCGAACAGTTATCTACGAGTTAAATTAGCGAAATTTTTTTGAGTAACAGAGAGCAGAGTAAGGTATTTAAAGTAATATCTGTTGTCTTTCTATGCGCAACACATTCGTTTACTTTTGTCGATAATGCTTAACTGGTCCATCGAAGACACACTTACCCTAGTAATTGTGCTTATGGTGTTTTGGTCAAATATCCAGTTTCTACCATTTAATTTGGAACAGCATTGTCGGTTTAGTGACTTGGCCACGGGCAGGGACAACAGAAGAATCATGGTTCGATTCTAGGCAGAGACAAGACATTTCTTTCTTTTCTGAAGCGCCTAAACCGGCTCTTACACCTACCCATTCCTCCATTCAGTGAGTACAGATGGCGCCTTTTTCCGAGTGTAAAGTGGTCGAAGCGTGAATCTGACCAGTCACCTCTATCTAGAGTCGAGGTTAAGAATGAGCGGAGTTGTAAGTCCAATCCCAGATATATCTTCATGGCGCGCACAAGAAAAATTTCCCTGTTATATCATATACTTACAAATCACGGAACGAAATATAAAGGAGGATCTTAAATGTCTCGTAATGCCTATGGAACTTTCACCTTATATACATACACTTTAAGACGTTTTCGAAGCACTCTGTGGGATCTGTATTTCTCATGGAACATGGCGATTTCCTGTTGTCAGTCTGTGCTTACGAGCTTCCCTTACTGCCTCCACCTGGTCTTCGGACGTACGAGGTTTTCCCGGTTCGTGATGCCTCCAGTAGACTCTTTCCATGATCTGCATGACACGTGTTAAATGTCGCTTGTTGGTGGTTCATACCTTCAATCGTAAACTCCCTTAGAATTTCTTTGCACTTGGCTTGTGATTTTGTCCCTATAAACCACTCTACACAACTTGCCGTTACCTATACAGTCATCACTATGTAATTAACGATAACGCTGACACAAGACGTTCAGCGCCATCTCTTGCCAGCAGACAAAAGCTCCCATGTTTCTTCATCTGACAAAATACGTCATTCGATTAGTGTTTCTTATTCATATTACGCAGGGTTTGCGGTAATATTTGATATATATATATATATTCTATTTTGTAAAACTGGTTGGTATTTATAGACAAAGGGCGCTCTTCATGTGGAGCAGGGTTACACTAAAGTAGCTCAGTATATTATTCAAACCTAATGTTTAATAGAGTGGTCACATTTTTTCCAGAAGTTTCGTAAACCGGAAATACTGAACTGATTTTGATAAATATTAGCATTGGGATTTCGTATGAAATTTCATGTGAATTCAGCTCTAGTTCTTATCGGTTCAGATACAGTTACAGTCAAAATGAAAGTAAAATATTATAGGTTGTCTCAGAAACCAAGCATCGTACAGAGCATTTGTCCCTAATACCCGGTATTAATTTTAACAGAGTCTGCAACTTCCAAGATAAATTGAATTGTTTTCGAAATTATCTAACGATTTAAAATTGACAAAAATTTCAAACTTACATGCTTGCCAACAGCAACATATTTGTCTGTGTCGTGATGGAAATTACTGTTCGCTTTCATTTACTTTATTGAACAAAACAAAACATCATATATTTACGAAACCAGTAAGTCCAGATTATTTGGTATTGTAGTAAGCATCTTGAAAAGATCTTGATCTTATACATCTTCCGTACAATATACATATATAAATACAGTAAAGAGTGTCCGTTCATAGTGCACGGAGCCTGACGACATACGTGACTTACCACTCAACAATTTCGAAGAGAATTTTATCAATTCCAGGTGTTTGGCTGCACCTGATTTTAATTTGAGTACTGTATAATTTTAGTCCGTATATATTGTCAATGCAAATCCCATTGGCAGCGCGGTCTAAGGCGTAGGTCTGCGGTTGCTGGGATTGGGGTTCAAATTCCGCCGGGGGCTTGAATATCTGTCTCTTGTAAGTGTTGTGTGTTGTCAGGTAGAGTTTTTGCGTCAGACTGATCACTCGTCAAGAGGAGCTCTACCGAGTCTGGTATGTCTAAATGAGTGTGATTGTGAAGCCTCGATAATGAGGAGGCCTTGCCCCAATAGGGGCTGTTGCGTCATTGGAAGAAATGTATATTGTCATTACCACACGAGGATATTTTAATAACACATTTACAATGTATTTTACCATTTACTACTGAAGAAGTAATATTTTAACCCCATATATATATATATATATATATATATACTTTTTATATGAGTGCTTCCTGACGATGGCTACAGGAAACAACTGAAACGTGGTGGAGTAGTCTCCTGTATATAGGGATACGGAAAATGTTTTATGCAATTTATTTTGAAAAGAGAAAGCCAAAGCGATTTAATTAACACCAGGCTCAAAAATTAAATAATGACACTGACATTTTTGTAAAGCAGTTCCTAACGTTAGTGAGTTGGCGCGGACGGTCAGGTTATGGCACGATACAACCATTTTGTTTAGATCAGTCGCTGTATTTAAAGTGGTTTTGCATTTACAGGTGCGTTTTACGACCGAAGTGTTTCGTATGCCATTAGAAAATTATAAAGAATATCCCTCAAGTGCTTTTGTAAGCTTGTCCGAAAAGAAATCAGACATCTTCGGCAGAGAAACAATGGCTAGTGATGAACATTTGTTATTCTAGTACAACTCACAGCGAAATGAAAAAAGAAATTTTAGAGTCTTCGGAACCGAGAAATAAGTGGACGTTAAATGAAGTTTCAAATTGTGCGTATTAATCTTAATTTTTAGTACTATTTTCCCATTTGGATTCTAAAAGTTACCCTTTCCGATCCTTTACGTCTTGCAATACATTAACGAAAAGGGAAATGTCTTTGTGCTAGTTAAGTTGTATTTATACACTGTCGTCCTGTATACCCTTTTGTGCAAATTCAGAGTAAATTATCATTAAACAAGTCACAAAATTTTATGTTAATTCTACGGCTTACTCTATGTATTTACACGGTAACTTTCAGTACTGCTGGTAATGAGATAAAACTGCTTTTATTCCACGCAATTCGCTTGTCTAAGGCTGCATTTTGTATGTGCGACAGAAGGGAGAGTAATAACGCCAGTTGTCACCTGAAACTATTTAAATCCATTCCTTTCACTATCTTATTTGCCATCTCCTCTCCTGCAGTCTGTTATACAATAATACTGATTACAGCAACTTGCTGAAACTTGTTCAAACACGATATAACCATTATATCACAGGCAGAGAAAATAAGCCGCATTCTAAGGAGCCAACTAAACTAAGCCTTCCAATGTAACTCGTGGGGTAAGCTGTTCTTCTTGTGATGTGTACAAACAGACAGTAACTAGAGGTGCGTTTGTGAGTCTTGTGCAGAAAGCAAACACCAGCACACAGTTAAGTATTAGCACTGAAGATCAAGATGACCAAAAACACGTGTCTCAAAGTCACTCCCTCGGATCTTGGCGTATGGTTCTTGCTTACGTCTCATTAGGTGAAAACATCAAGGAAACCAGAAAAGCTTTAGAAAATCTGTGTTAAAATACAAGCAGATATAACAGAGTGGGCCAACATATAACCACGTATCAACACAATAAAGGCTGAAACAGCAGTACAAGAACAGAAACCCTTTGAAATATGGCTAAGTTAAAGTTCCTGACGATAACAAAAGATTAAATCTGATTTTATGAAGAAACTAGCAGATTACATTCGAAGAAGGCTTGTTGTTTTTCAGTTAATAAGCTTTTGTTCTCTTCTAACTTATTCGAAAAACTTAAGGTTAGAACATAAAGGTGTATTTCTACCCGTTTCATACAGATTATGGGTCTCTCACAGAACAGGTATTTGAAAAAAAGTGCTTAAGAGAATATTTGGAAGTAAGAAGCATATTATGACTTTAGATGTGGATGTGATTTTGGGCTAGTAGATAGGTACCGACGTTTCGAAAGAACCTGCTGACCGGTTGCTTACATACTTAAGATTAAGGCAGCAGATTTCTCGAAAACGTTAGCATGTATAGAACATTTAACACAAAGTTACCTTCCTAACGACAGCACTCGTAAGAATCATCGCTATGAGAAAATCAAATCACACTCGATGATGTACACAGGTTGAACGAAACACGCACGGCCAAACCAACGGCAGATGAATATACACCACAATACAAGAAGAATGTAAAGTGAACATAGGCCTTCTGAAGGGCAGCTTCCGAGTTAGGCCTCCCGAAGGTTAAAGAGAGTGCCCAAAGATTTCCCCTTGAGCTTCAACACCGGTCGTTGCACGCCTGAACACTGATGGTCTCACTGGTTGAAAAATTCCAGGCATCTTACGAGGCATCTCAAATACATGCTGTATCCAGTCCTGGATGTCACTGACTTCTGTAGCATAAACAGTAGACTTCAGATGTCCCGGGAGATAAAAATCTAAGGCATTTAAATGAGGGTAACGCGCAGGCCATGCTGTCGGTCCACCTCGTCCTATCCACAGTTCCGGAAGCAATTTGTTCCAGAATCACCTAACTGGAAGAAGAGGTAGAGTACCATCATGCTTGAACCATAAATAGATCCTAGTCTGCGCATCCATGTCTTGCAACAGCTCTGAAATAACATTTCTTAGGAAACCGTGGTAAAGAGCTCCAGTCAGACGTGGTGAAAAAAAGTAAGACAGTAGAAGTCCGTTTCCTGCAAAGCCTTCATGGAAACTTTAAGGTGGACACTTCGAGCACTTTCTTTAATCGTCGGGAGGCTGAAAATCCGAAACCGCGCTTCAGAAGGCTTATGTTCATAAAATAATTTTTTATTTTATTGAGGTGTAGATTCACCGTCTAATATGTAGTCTATATACATTAGATCTGCGTTCTTCAGGGATATTACGCGGCGTCGTGTGGTAATTGTTTACCGACGTTTCGGGACAACTTATCGGTCCCATCTTCAAGAATCAGGAGTCCGAGGAGAAAAGATAGCCGACACCGTGACGTAGATTCTATACACTTTTGTTCATTTCGTTTATTTCCCTTCCTTGTTATTGCTGCATTCCATACATTTTTCTCCCACTACTCTCACCTTCCTGCATTAGGCAGTGATTCGGCCGCCCTGGGACCGGTTTTCGCCTATGCAACCCACAAGCCACTTTACGGGTCTCCCTCACGCTGTTTTGGTTTTTTCTTCTCCTAATTTGTTCGTTTTTATTTCAATTTTCATATTTTTTGTTTAATTTTTATTTTATTTATTTATCTTTATATTTTCCTCCCTCGCTCTTACTTTATTCCATACATGTGTTTCCATCAGCCTTAGCTGACTACATTCCTAATTTTGTCTCTATCCACCCCTCTCTTTCCCCGGTTCAACTGTATTGGTTGTCACCACGCTTATTGATTATAACCCCGCTCGCACTTTCCCCTACAGAATCTACATCATTGTACCAGCTTTCTTTTCTCCTCGGACTGTTGACCCTTGAAGATGGGACCGATACGTTGTCCCGAAACGTCGGTAAAAAATTACCACACGACGCCGCGTAATATCCCACAATGGCGCAGATCTCATCAATACCGCGACGGAAGCCTAAAATCAAGGATATGTGTGTGTGTGTGTGTGTAATTGCCTAATAATAACCTTATATAAAACAGAAAGACCTAACAGACACACATCATAACGCGACAATATGTAAAATTAGGCACAGATGGAAACATAATAACACAAATTAATTAATGTTAAGTAACTTTCCCATACAGGAGTTAAAATACAATTTTATACACTGCATTACCCTGGACCCGCAGTCGTTAAGCAGTTAACGACCATTTGTTTTCATGAAAGTTGCGATATTTTGGATTATCTCAGTTGCTGGAAAATGATTCTGCTCCATTCAGTCAGCCAGTTACTTGGTCATAACACTTTCCGTTATTTTAAATTTTTTACAGGGCACACAGCACGACCGTAAAGGTAAAGTTGTCCGTACGCACGCTGTGAAGGCATATGAATAACTGGAAATACAGCTCCAAATGTCTACGTCGCCACTAGACTGGCGTCAATGGTCAGCTTCGCGCCTCGATTTCTTTAGCCCTGAGGAGATAAACCGCAATAGGCATTAAATAGGACGCTGGATTAACCCCAACGCCGGTGCGGACACTTATGAGAGAGAGAAAAACTCTTGCTACTTCAAGGAATTGTAACACGATTTTTCGGATGTCCAACCGGTAACACAGTCACTACACGGACAACGTCATAAGCTTCTTATTTTTTCCCCCATTCACTTTGGATGCTTTGGAAGAGGAAATGACAACTATCATGTCCCTGTCGAAAACCGAACAACGAGTCATCGGCCATCCAGCCCGTGGCTTAGTAACTGTATTGACTACGTCACACCGTCTCTCGCATAGCAGGAACAGTCCCCCTGTGATTCAAAACATACAACATGCATTACCTACTTTCTAAGCGTGCACTGAATGAATGGCTTGGGCAAAACGGTGGCTGAGCTCCTGTGTCGTATCTCCTTGAAACAATCGATTCTGTCTTAGAAACCTCTGCAGATAATGACTTGGTGCATAAAAGATAATTAGAGGAGCATGCAAGGAAACAATCTGCTCTCGCTTCACCGCCCAGAAGTCTGGATCACAGACTTGGGGCAATTTTCCTCAGAGCAGCGGCGTAGCTAGGTTTTTGCAGCCCACAGCGAGCAATCACAATGACCGCCCCCTGTCACAAATTACATACTTTAGAAAACTAACACTTAGTTATTACATTGCCTTTTATTTGCCTCAACAATTTAAAAGTTGTTGAGCGCAGAGAAATAAACAGTGTAATTTTAATATTTGCTTTCCCACCCACATTGCCGCCGCTTGGACTATGGTGCCCTGGGCGGCCGCAACATTCGCCCCAACCTAGCCGCGCCCCTACCTCAGAGTATATCAATATAAAATTTTGGTGAATACGTTCGATTTTGTCGTTGTTGGGGAAATAGGATAGTGACCGACTGGCTGAATGAATACTAATTAGTTAACTAACTAACTCCAACGGCCGAAGTACTTCTTGTGAAAGTAAGAGGTCCTCAGTTACCAATGGAATTCCCCCCATTTTATGGAGCCATAAGGTTGATCGCGGTGTTCACAAGAGCGCGCCACTTCTCCCTATAATGAGGTAGCTCAATCCAATCCACATCCTCCCATCCAATTCTTTACGATATATTTTTACAATGGGTACCGGGTCATTCCGGGGTAAAACGGCTGGGGCGTGGCGTTGACCACCCACCCCCATCTAGCGCTGAGGTTAAAGCAAGAGTAGAACTATACCTCTACTCCCCCCTCTGGGCCTTCATGGCCTATTCGTCTAGGGTGAACTTTACCTTACTTTACTTTACCTTATATTTTTACATTATCCTCCGATCTATGCTATTTTTCACGTGGTCTCTTTTTCTTCAGGTATATCCTCCAAAGTCTCGTATGTATTTCTGGGCTGCGCATGCATGTCATGTTCTCCTACCACTCTCATTCTTCTTATTTTAATCACCATAACATTCGAGAGGAATAGTAAAATCTACGAGTGCTTAAACTGAATGTAACTAGCAGATTTCAATATGAACATAAGGCGAGGACCAGAGATATCATGAATTATTTGTCTTTTATACTGCGTATTTTTTATCGTGTTGACTGGGCTGTCGTCAACACACATGCCTATTTAATCACACTGTACATAATATCAATTTACTTTAACATAAATAATAAACAGGAAAACGAAGTGTAGGCCTATTCTTTTCCCCACACTTTTTATCAGACTCTCTGCTTAGAAGACACATTACATTATACGTCTTTTTTAGCATAACTGGACCTCGAAAAGCTTAACCTATTTTATTTGTTATCGTGGCCTACAGCATGATGAACCATGCCCATTAGAAGGGAAAAAGCACCCCTCTGTTACAAATTTTCGCATTTTTTTGTTTCCACAATTTCTCCGTACCATAAACCATGAGAGTCGACCTCGGTGGACTAGTGGTTAGCGTGCTCGCCACTGGACCCAAGGTTCGCGGGTTCGATCCCGACCGAGGTCGATGGATTTTTAAGGATGATAAAAATCCGGAGCACCACTTCCTTCGGAGGGGAAGTAAAGCCGTCGGTCCCATGTCGTAGATTTACGGCATGTAAAAGAACCTTACGGGCATGAATAAAAATGTTGCGTAAGCCAAATTGCCTCCATTTTCTCATCCAAGTCTCCTGACTGCCTGCCAGATGGCTCTGGCGTGCACATCAGGATCGATAGAACACTAAGCGCGGCTAGCTGGCCGGTCACCAGCTGCCATGAATGCGCATGACTTAGTAACCTCGACAAGAGGAGGCAAGAGGAGGCCCAGGCCCATACAGGGCTGTTGAGCCAAGAATTATTATTATAAACCATGAGACATAAAATTTTAGATAAAAACATCAGCAACTCTGTACCAATTTTTGTTATCACCCTGTTGTTGCATGAGTATGGTTATAAAGAATTAAAAACTAAAAAAGGACACTTTATGTTTCAATATTACGATATACTTTAAAGATCTTCAATAAGACCACTAAATGAAATAAAGTTTTATTAATTTGTTTAGAATTGTTTTCAATAAAGATGCGAAGTTTCAGCTTGAACATTTATTTTGTCTGTGATGCAACTTTCAGTACATAGACATAGATACATATCCTAATAGAAAATACAGTATTTTATACATAAAAATACAGGCTCATATCAATCTAAATTTGATAACAGTGAAAAGCAACCCCACTGTGTAAAGAAAAGTGTGAAAGGACTGGTACAATACTTAATTGTATATCATAAACGTAACTCGACTCGAGGTCTCAGTCTTGCTGAGATGTGGCGCCGCGCCAATTGTTGATTGTTCCCCGACGTTTCGTAACAGCGTTATGGTCTCATCTTCAAGGGTGAGATGTCCATTTTGACCCTTGAAAATCAGACCAGCAAGGTGTTGCGAAACGTCGGACACCAATTACCCAGTGACGCAGATCCACATCTCAGAGGAACGGGGACCTAACATTTACCGTTACGAAAGATTAAAAACTTGCATATGTACAGTTCTCGATGTAGAAATTTAAGAATCAACAAAAAGGTGTAACAACGCATTATATGTAACACACTAGTAATTATAAACGAGGTGTGAGACTGTTAGTTAATATATTTCGCATCCGGCAATCGGACATCAGTATATAAACACTAGCAGTTCTCACAAATGATAAAAGTATGTCGAAATATTGCTTGGACTTGCAAGGGATACGTATGCGTTTTATAAGTACTGTATGGCGTTCTTAAGATTCTAATAATATATTTTTTGAGAATAAATATTCAAGAATGCAGTTAACGTTCTATATGTTACGTTTATATAAAAGAGGGATCCAAGCAGAAGTAATTAACTTATTAAAAGTTTTGGAAAATCGATCTTGAACACTGACACAATTTGTAGTATGGGATGACAACTTGTGTTAACCGCAGGGAAGAGTACTGAAAATTGCAGTGTCTAAAATGTGTAGAGAATATCAAATATTAAAATAATCCGCTAAGATATTCAGATTTAAACTTGACACCGTAATATTGGAAGGTCAGCGAAATTAAATAGAGATGAGCCTGGCGGCATTTGTACCAAGAAAGCGCTAAAGAATAAGAAACGTTACCTACAGATTTCATGAGATAAGTGCCATGGTGCAGAATACTGACAGTAGCAGATGTCGAAACTTTGTAGCAGATTTCAGGGGTTTTGAGACAACTGAACAAAGTAACTTTCATCGCTGAACTGCTGGGCTACTTCTCTACTTCTTCCTCCCCTCTATTTATGACAGCAAATGTACAGTTAGCACAGGCGAATACAAATCAGAAGGAAATAACAGTGATGAAGATCCCAGTCGCCGCTCGGTCTAAGGCTTGGGTCTGCGGCCGCTCGCCTGCTGTGATTGCGGTTTCGAATCCCGCCAGGGGCATGGATGTCTGTCTCTTGCGAGTGTTGTGTGTTGTCAGTTTAGAGGTCCCTGCAACGGGCCGATCCCTCGTCCAGAGGAGTCCTACCGATTGTTTGTGTGTGTTTATGTCATTGAGTGTAATCAGGTGCAGCAATTACCCTTTACACCTACAATGAGTAGGTAGAAGAGGTCAGTATCAGAAAGAAAGAAAAACAGAGATGTCATTACTAGTGGGATATGCATTTATTTCCTAAATTATTTCTGTGCTGTCAGGTGTATATATAGTGGCGTCACTGGGTGGCAGATTATCTGCCAAAAAGACTTTTAAATGTAAGAGAAAGTCGTCGCTATGCACCCTATGAAGACATATGGCGGGAGCAGATGAATGCCTCCACACGTTCTTAACCACAGCGCTAATTGAAAATGAGTTGTAAGCTTCACACAGCGGTTACTTTACCCTTGCAAAATAAAGCCTTGTGAGCTACGGATAAACGGAAATTGAGATCAACGGCGACAATCCGTGACAGCTGATAAAGAGTAAGGTCCATATACCAGTACGTTTAGAAGCGAGGTACTTGTGCATGAACTGATCGCCTACTTTGAAGGAACATTCTTGTCAACAGGAAGAGATTAGATGAAATCTAATCGACCACTTACGCAATGAGATTCTTATGAAGGAGACACACTACCCAGTATGCCTGCCAGTACAGCAGAGTACAGTACCGGCGCAATACCAAGTGTATAAACATTTCAGTAGCGGCTGGATAGTCGGACGTAGAGTGGTAACTGTCAAGAGAAAGCAGCTGCTATGGCTTCTTCGGGTTTTAGTGTCACCAGTGTCTTCTGCATGCTGCTGGTAAGGCAATTACTAACACCATAAAGCAGTTCATAAGAATCCAGTAAGCCTAACAACAAATATGTTAAGAATGACTCAGATTTAACTTTATAGCGATTACATTACATTTAACTCTTCTGGACGTTTGAAGTAAATTCCGGAATCGACACAAACAATAAATGCACTATTTTATTGTAAGGGTAGTACATTAGTAGCTTTTCTTTAGAAGAAATTTAAAAATTGGCATAATACGGAAATAAATGTAAGTACCCTATTTAGTAAATAGTATTTACACATCATAGAAATAGGCCTGCCGATCCCTGTGGCCGCGCGGTCTAAGACGTGGGTCTGCGGCTGTTCGCTTGCTGGGATTGCGGGCCCGGAATCCCGCCAGGGGCGTGGATGTTGTGTGTTGTGCAGGTACAGGCCACTGCTACGGGCCGATCCCTTGTCCACGGAGTCCTACCAAATGTGTGTGTGTTATTGAGTGTGACCAAGGGCAACAATCACCCTCCACACTTACGATAGGTAGACAGAAGAGGCCGGAAAAAAAAGCCTATAACCTGAAATTCGTCACCGCTGATACTAAACAAAGAATTAGACATGTTAATACAGCCCTAAACTATTGCAAACCTGTTAGAAAATTTTCTAGTATTGGTTTGTTTAATACACAGTTCAATGTTTGTCTTTTCTTCCAAATGTCCAAATGGATTTTTGAAAGAGGTTTGATCGTCTTAAGTCTTTTAATCTTTACTTATTTCTTCCAATAAATCTACATGTGAACCAACCGTAACATTGGCGTGCTAAAATAAAATACCGAAACAAGACATTACTTTTCAGAACCACAAAAAGAACTTTAAAGTTGTAGCACAGGACGCCTTATGACTGAAGAAAGTCCACAAAAACAAAGGATTCGTATTTACTGCCACACGAATATCTACACACTCAAGAAAAACTTATGTTTTCAATTTCAAGCAAGCCTACCAATTTGGAGATTTCGAGAAATTTGCTGCTTCAATCTTCAGGGTGAAAAGCAGGTTCTTTCCAAACGTCTTTTGATCACCTACCAGATTATAAATAAAGTATTGTAATCAAGAATATTAAATATAAATACTTATAACTCGTAAGACCAAAAGTTGAGAGTCCACCGCTACAAAAACGCAAGATCTCTTTTAAAAAAAGCTTACAGCTAACATCAGCACATATTCAGAAACATAATGTACGGGTTCCGTTAAGACAGACGTCTGAAACACCTCGCCCATCTGAACTGACATCATCAAACAATTTGGAATAATTAACGTATGTGTCTAAAAAGACGTTTAGCGGAAGCCTTCTTCTTTAACATTTGTGCAATGCAATTTGTGTTCAGAATGATCTCGAAAAAGATATTTATTAGCACTGCTTTTCATTAAACAAATGGTGTGTAGGGAGGGGGTGGCTTCAACTGGCCCAGGATGAAGTCCAATGGTGGGTTCTTGTAAATATGATAATGAAGCTCCACTTTTCATAAATGTTGTGAAATTTCTTTATTAGCTCAGCAACTATTAGCTTCTCCAATAGGACTCCTTACACGTTATGTGTCTTAAAATACGTATTATTCTGTCAACTGATAGCAGTTCGTTATCTTCTCTAAGTTTCTTGGAACAACTTTCTCAACAGCTAATCAACAGATAAAAAAAATTAATCATGATGTAAAAATATATAATTCTTTCACAACTAAGGCTTTTATGGAATCTTGCTTATACATGATAAATATTTAAATAAATACACGAACAATTAATTCCACTTGAATGGATTGAATGGATGTCTCATATTGTAGTGTGTACTGTCCACATGAGACATGAGACACAGTCAACAGAAAAAAGCAGGACATAATATACCAAACCAAGGACAAATAACAGCCAAAGATATAGATGTAACACAGTGAACCATACTGCTGCATTTTACCATTTTACTATTTCGATGCGAATTTCAACGAATTTTTAAAGATTTTATACTCTGTGGTTTCATATACGTTTTAAACTCGGATTTTATAAGTGAATGTCACTTGTATACTAAGATATTGCAAAACTATAAGGGCAGAAATGACATTGGATGTAGAATGTACGTAGTTTTGAACCCCCTGATGACGGTTTTTGCATAAACCGAAACATATGTGGAGGTCTATTAATATATAATAAAAAGAAAAAGTGAAGTGCATTTTGTCGGTGTTTTTATAAACAGTGAACTGTGAAATATGCACGGTGAGACTAATATAAAATTTACACATATCCTCTTAAAGACTCATATGAACCTGAACTCTACACAAAGACTCAGCTTGTACCGCGCAGTAAACACTCTCCATCTCGGTTACAAAAACCTGTAAGTTACCGTTACATAGGGAAATAAAAGCTGTTTGTTCTGAGATCCATACAAAACACATTAATCGACTGTGTGGGCATAACGTAGAGTTTTTGAATGTTAAAGCTGGTGGTAAATGTAGTAACCACTGGGCTTTATAGGGTTAAAGATTGTTACTGGCATTACTATTATACCCTATGTTATTGTATTGCTTACTATTTATATGTCTAAGTTTCTGTTAAATTTATTGTTCGTATTATGACCTCGAAATTTCAGCCCATCATATATTTTGTACTTTCTGACTTGCAAAGAATATTTCGTACACAGTTTGTGCGTACGTAATACCCTATCTACATAAAAATGTCAAATGCATAGGTACAAAAATAATATTTAATGATTATGCATTTTTAGTTCCTTAATTACGCATCATGTAAATGGCAAAAAGACAATATCGATGACTCCATAGGAATGTGACGTAACATCACAAAATCTACGTCATTAGACTAATATCTCACTCCAGAACAAATTTTAATTATATAATATGGGACACCATAGCATGTAATTACAATCAAGCGTAAAGAAGAAGTATTAAATTTTGTGACTATATCACCAACGGTACGACATTCCTTGAAAATATGTCACAAATATGTGCATTGACTTTCACTATACATTTATTCGAAAATATCTCAATCCAAAAATACTTCAGCAGGATAATACCATAAATTTGTGCACGTCTTCAAGTTAAGCACTCGATATGCTTGTCCGATTTTAAACAAATTTGGATTTTCTCTGCAGATTTGAGCAAATTTTCCAATATAAAATATCACAAAAATCCGTCCAGTGTGACCCGAATTGTCCAACGCTCTCTGTCGGACAGACGACAGGCGGAGACGAAGTGAGACAGGAACGTGGAGTTAATCGTCGCTTTTTTCAACTTATCGAAAGCGCCTGAAGTGCCATATCTACAAAACATGTGTCCTCAAATGTAACACAACGTTCAGTTTCATTTGTGCTCAAGGTTGTAAAACAACCCTGAAATTGGCTATGTCGAATTGGGTACTTTCCACTGCCAACGAGTCTGAGCACTAGCTGCCGCCTTCACTGCCGGCCCCATTTACGTTTCTTAGAGAACTTCCAGATATACACAGTATACGTAGTCATTTACCTGTTTCACTCAATCTCTATTGACACACATAGGCCTGTATTTAACTGGTTGCGCCTTCACTGCATTTTCTTGTATTTATTTCATTTGATGTACTGTTACACATCCACACGTTTTAATATCTAGTATTTTCTAAATGTTTATTTCAGTTGGATGATCTCTTTACTCCCTAAGAGCTTTACATTATGTGCGAAATTGGTGGCTAAATGCATTTAAAGAAAATATACCTTCTTGAGAATTTAGTTGTCAATAAGCTAGTGGAGAAATTTTCCTTATTTTATGAAACACAAGTCTTTACATCCGTGTTCACAATTGTTAGTATCAGTGCTCACGATTGATTATATCCGTGGTCACAAGAGTTTGCCACAGAACAATGTCCTAAGCGAGTTGAATCATAACGAAGAACGGTTTTACAGAAAAGAAAATAAGATTTAAACTTTTAATAGATTATTTATTGATATTACCAAACAAAATTTAGTTCTAGAAGATGGTAAATCTTATATTTGAACAGAATTTCAGGTGCAGTTACCTAGTGCAATGTAACAATGGTTCACAGGAAGTTAGGAAGTCAATGCGCCAAAGAAATATATCTGCATTTGCAGCATCTCACTGAGCTGGACTCGATTCGACATGACTGGACGATATTCAGTTAGCATACATGCAGCCTACATGTACCTAGACACAGTACATCATATGGCAAAAGATAAATTATAGGCTGAACTAATGCCAAGATAAGATCGCAAAACAACACGTCCGCGTCGTCCAGTTTCATTTGCATAAGGTTGTTGATCCGTGTTATCACATTCCATGGCCATTACGTGTTAAATACCGGTATTATTTCAATGGAGACTGCATCTAAGGAGTTACCAAGTTATGGTCGTCTCAGAGAACAGTGTACGTGACATTAACCAATAACCGTAACTAGACCATGAACCAGCATCAGCGATGTTAGTTTTCGTGCAGTTACGAATGTGTGCGGTTTTCCGGTTCTGTATGTTCACCACTAAGACTTTCGAAATGATTAGCCATATCGCCATGATGCTTCTTCAATATCACAGAACGATTCAGGTGTGTTTTAACCCTTTAATTATTTCAAATTCTTCTGTTTACAGGGATTTTGTTTACTGTCAACCATAGGCGCAAGACCCCCACAACCAATACAATCACACCATCAGTCGAGGGCTTCTGCGGGTCCAACCAGTGACCCTCCTTATTCCACCACATACCGCCCACCCTACCCAACCCTGACCCTCCCTATTCCACCACATACCGCCCACCCTACCCGACCAGTGAACCTCCTTATTCCACCACATACCGCCCACCCTACCCCACCAGTGAACCTCCTTATTCCACCACATACCGCCCACCCTACCCGACCAGTGAACCTCCTTATTCCACCACATACCCCCACCCTACCCCACCAGTGAACCTCCTTATTCCACCACATACCGCCCATCCTACCCGACCAGTGAACCTCCTTATTCCACCACATACCGCCCATCCCTACCCGACCAGTGAACCTCCTTATTCCACCACATACCGCCCATCCTACCCGACCAGTGAACCTCCTTATTCCACCACATACCGCCCATCCTACCCGACCAGTGAACCTCCTTATTCCACCACATACCGCCCATCCTACCCGACCAGTGAACCTCCTTATTCCACCACATACCGCCCATCCTACCCGACCAGTGAACCTCCTTATTCCACCACATACCGCCCATCCTACCCGACCAGTGAACCTCCTTATTCCACACTACCGCCCATCCTACACGACCAGTGAACCTCCTTATTCCACCACATACCGCCCACTCCTACCCGACCAGTGAACCTCCTTATTCCACCACATACGCCCACCCTACCCGACCAGTGAACCTCCTTATTCCACCACATACACGCAGACAGGGATGACAACAGAAGAGCCGACTGAGACAACTACGTGGCCGTCGACCACAACGCCGCAGCCCGAATCACCGTCAGTAAACACAACCGTCACCACGATCACCAGATCAACCAATATATCCACCGTCACCACAATTATCAGCCCTTCTAGCGAGAGATCTGCCACTGTGTTTGGCGAGACGCATGATGAGGGCGGAAAAAATAACTAGGAAACTTATGTTTAATTAATTTAAATAATTATAAATGTGGCAGCTGATAAAAATGCTTCAAACTAATCTATAAAATGTTAAACCTTCAGCGACTTTTAACTATATCCAGCGATTCTGAAGTTGTTTTCTTCAGTTAAGCAACTGTCAACTCAAGTAACGTGCATCAAGACTCACTACATTAACATAGCAGAACTTACTTCTTTACGTGCGTCGTATGAACGAACGAGTCTTTTACACTACACATGCTTTGCAGAAATTTTAAGTCGAACCGCATTGAACAGCGTCTAGCCACAAACTGCTTCTGAGTTATTTCAAACAAATTACTAGGGAAATTATGTTCTTAGATATTTAGCAATTAATTAATGTTCTGTTTGAAAGAAATTTCTAATCAATAACCAGTACACGGTAAGGAATTCTAAAGCTTATTATCGTCACCGCCAGAAGTGCATTTCCAAACTGGGTTCCTATCTTGGCATGGAAATAAATTACTTTGACTGGCATTTGTTGTGATTTTCCTCAGTTTCTCCCGGCAGTTAACAGCAAAGCTCCTCAAACTATGTCATAACCGCTCATATTCACACACTTTTCAATCATTCTATCTATGCTAAACATTCTGAGCCACTGACAAATTTATGAACGTCGCAAATAAATAAGTGGATCTGTGAAAAACCAGTTAACAATCCCACAACCTGTTACAAAAAGATACATTTTAATAATATCCTCTCGCCTGCCACTCTAAGACGTGTTTCAGCCCAATTTCTGACGTCTCTCTCAAAGTTTATGCCCTTATCATTCTTGGCGTTGTGGTCACCCTAAAACGTCAGGAACACTACGAACTCCTTAAATTCTCTAACATCTTACATTTTCCTGCATTTCTTGCTTTTGTTTTTGCCTATTTCTGGCTCACGCATATCCTGCTATTCATTTGCATTAATCATTTTATAAAGTAACAAATAACAAGGAAAATAATTTGAAGATACTGTTTAAAATAAGTGACTGAGAAACCAGTTCAATATTTCAGTTTTCCAAGGGGTGAGGTCGAATAATTTTTTAGAAAGGTACCAAATGACACATCCTGAAGATGGACAAGAAATATGCTCTGAAACCTTGGTAGATCTATCTATCTACCAAAGTATAAAATGTCACGTACCAGTAGCTATAATCTTCATATTCACAACCGTTAGAAATAACAGCCTGCAGAGAAATTCGATGTATTCATCCCCTCCCCGCCAAACTGCGTCATAATGAACAACGTAGCGAGCAGTTTAGAATCTGCGGGTTGTTGAGTTTAATTGTTGCTGCCTGTCAATTATGAAACATCCTGATCACAGTTATGATCGTGAATGTAATGTGGCACAAAGTGAGGATAATGAGTTTTCTCTGCCACATTCCATGACGCTTTAGTGCGTTATCAACTTGCCGTTCAATAAGCATGTTCATCGCTGAAATGCGTACTGGAGAGTATGTATGTTACTGCGTAGTTGTGCTACGTGTAGTAGATTTCAAATACGTATGGTTGCAAAACATATTTCTTTGACCACTGATGTTATTTGTATACGCCTACTGCTTTAGTACTAAAAGAAAGGTTACTTTACACTAACACTATGTAAAAAGCAAAAGACACAGCAATCCCAGTACAGATCTGGACAGGCACTTAGGGTTCCCAGATATACAGACAATCGGCATTTGAAGCTGATAAGGTTGTCAGCTCTAAGCACCGGCCGCCTTTACCCCCCAGGAAATATTCCTGGTACTCATTTCTGTTAAGAGGGTGAGTCGACCCCATGGCCATAGTGCGACCGAAAGGATTATGTCAATGAAAAATTCCAGTGACACCATCACGAATCGAACGCGCGACCTTCCGGCTTGTAGCGCAGTGCCTCAACCAACTGCGGACCACGTGCCCCACTAACACTATGTACATGATCTTGTTACTGAAATTAGGATTCATCAGTTTCTTATACGCCATACTGTAACTCGGTCACCATTCGTTACTTGTGAAGTGGCAAACCCACAAGGAAGCTCGCAATTTTGTAACTACTGCAGCATATATCGTCACTTCGTTTATGCTGTCAGGAACTATAAAAATCAGTTATGAAACTGCTGTTCCAAATACGCTTACGTTGCCAGTCTTATGGTTTCTTATCAGACCTCCATGCCCTTGAAGATAAATGAACTATGTTCCTTCCAAAATCCGGACCAATTACCCGATGACGCAACGTCATATCCCAGACGTACGGAGTTTTAAGCTCACCTTATCTGTGCCGTGGTGACCATATATTTTCTTTTATGGCTTGACAGCCCTATATGGGCCTGGGCCTCCTCGTTTCGTCGAGGTTTCATGATCACACAAATTTGAGACACACCACATTCGGTAGGACTCCTCTGGACGAGGAACCAGCTCGTCGCAGAGACCTCTACCTGACAACACACAACACCCACAAGAGACAGACATCAATGCCCCCGGTGGGATTCGAACCCACGATCCAGTAAGCGAGCGGCCGAAGACCCACGCCTTAGACCGCACGGCCACTAGGATCGGCGTGGTGACCATATACGATTGAAATTTTGTAGGTACTGTGATACAATCACGACTTTACTTACATTATACAGCTTCTAACTCTTATCACAACTTACGACGTAGAGGTCACACAAACTCAGTTATCGCTTTTCAAAAAGACTGTGTTAAATAAGAAGGTCGTCATCTTCTGAGACGTGACAAGAGAACTAATAAATCAGCCGCCGTTTTGAAGAAACCTGTTGTTGGATATATACCTTCTTCCGAAACGTCGGTACTTTTGTACCGTAATACAAGGTGTCACATTCCAGCAGATGGTAACTTTCATACTCACAGTCGTGAAAACTCCCATTCTCTCATGTTTTAAATATATTTACGTTCTTTACCAAGTGGTAATAAAACAAATTAAGTCTTATGCTTATAACGACAATTGCAGGCACCATTTTATTCAGGAATGAGTGATTACGTGGATACAACCGCAAATTTGCAGTTACCGTGGCAGAAATAGGTCTGTGCTCCCTGACAGGACGAAAGGATTAAGAGTAAAGCAAACGAAATGAATCAAATTGCTAACCACTTTGCTCTTACATGCATTCATTTTATGTGTACCTTAAACAGTGACGGTACTGAAAGCAGATGATTAAAATGCATTGCTTTAAGTACAGGTACAAAGCATAATTTTCATTAGGTAGTGTTCGCAGCTCAATGATCTGAAATTCAAAATCTTATTTCTCGAAGTTACATTTGCTGCGATCAGAAAGCTGCATAGCTACGTAATTAATGCAATTATTTCACTGTAGATTCTTCTACGTGACAGCATACTATACATGATAATTAAAAGAAAAAATAAATTTGTTCTAGACTTGCAGGCATCTAGAACATGCCGTGTCGTGTCTTTGCACTCGAAACAAGTCACATTATGTAAGGTGTTTAAGATGTACATTCACACGAACGCAACACTCCTCATTTTAGATAGAGACCTTTCTTGGATGTAACACCAGGTAGACATGGAGTGGGATACCAACTCTTCTCAAGAACATTCTGTTTCCATCTTCAGGTGCATTCAGAAAGTGGAGGAAGCATGTTTTATGAAGCGTAGAAATTATTCTCCAAGAAAAAACCGAACATGGGGAAAGCACATTTTTCCGTAAGATCCTTATACACCACTACAATAAGCATCATGAAATCCTGAAGACTTCCTGGACTCCTCAACCCTTGAAAATGAAGGCACTACGTTTCTTCGAAATGTCAGGGATGTCCTGAATACTCAGCAATACTGCTGTGCAATCTTCAAATCTCGAAAAATAATTTCAAATTTACATTTCTTTCAGTGTTTACGACAGAGATATAGTTTAATTCTGTCTGTTTTTCCATCCATCCGTCTGTCTGTCTGTCTCTCTGTCTATCTGCCGGTCTGTCTATCTGTCTATCCATCTATCCAACTAGGTATTTATCAATCTATCTATCATCTATCTATCTATTATCTATCTCCATCCAACCATCTATCCAACTATCTATCTATCTACCTATCTATGTATCTATCTATCAATATATCTATCTATCCAACTATTTATCAATATATCTATCTACCTATCTATGTATCTATCTATAAATATATCTATCTATAAATATATCTATCTATCCAACTATCAATATATCTATCTACGTCTATCGCTCTATTTATTTTTTCCTTTCTCTCTTTCTTTCTTTCTTTCTTTCTTTCTTCTTTCCATAATTCCTACATTCGTACACACGAATTACGTGCCTTGGATCCTGTTATCAGGTAAGAAGTTAAAATATTATCACGTACTTCGCCTTACTGTTGTGTCACCTCCCCGATTCCCTCTGTCTTCGGAGTACATATTATCTGAAACTGAAATGATCAGTCTTGTTTTCAGATCGCTTCCAAGTATTCATTTGTAACCTGACTCTTTATCTAATATTGTGTCCCAAATGGACATGGTGGAGAACTGTACACTGAATCCTTATCTGTCTTAGCCGCGCCTATCTTTGGATCGCTCATACTGAGTCAATGCACGAAGGACACATATCAGATCCCACTGCAGCGATTCAAGGTATGTTGTGTCCATTTTTTTCTTATTTTTCACAGTTTTTTATATTACGGATGTGGCTTCCAACATACAAAATATGTCTGGCAAGAATACTAAGCCAATATTTCCCTTAATACATTTCAGGTCCAATAATGTTTTACGAAAGAACGGCCACGTATACGAACGTGTCGTGTCTTCACTAAAAATCATCTAATTGAGAAACAAAGAAATATAAAATACCGACTGTAATCACTTTCCTGGATTAAGAGAAAGCGTCGTTAAATTTATCAGAAATAATGTCTGGCAGACAATGATTTGCAACACATACAAAGAGAGTTACAAATTTGTTATCTGGGTAAGAAATGTCCAACAGCTAAGGAGAAATCTAAAATACGAAAAATGGTTGGAATAAATGAATGTGTGGGACAAGGATGCCCGTTACTCCCCGCGCTTATAGTAAGATAATGGAAAAATAAACTAAAGAAGTACTTCAAAATAAGTCGGAATATTCTATATACCACTTTGTTTGTCATCAGGCAGTAATTGCCAAAACAGAAGATGACCTGCAGCGGGCATTATACATAGTAAATATAAATTATAAAGCTATATGTTTAAAATTTCTACTGTTAAAAACATCATGGTATTGAAATGACGTGAGCACTTTGGAGCAAAAATAATTATTGACAAGAAAGGATTTCAACAAAAAATTATTTAATCCGTTGGGATGTGGTGTGTTGAATATGCATAACGACGTAAATAATAAACCATTAAAATTTTATTACATATATGTGTGGAACAATTCGATGCATATTTGAAGCAAGTAAACATCGGTATAATGATGTAAGATAATGGCTGTACAAACGCTGCCAAATGGGTGTGAGAATTGGAGTTAGTGAAACAGCACGAAAGAGAAACTGAGACAGCGGAGGTGGATTTTTTTGTATCAGATGCAGTATATACATTATATGACCATAAAATGAAAACAGAAATAAGAAAATAACTAAGTATATACAACGCAAATGTAATTAGTGTGGATTTTAAGTGAAGGTGGAGAGAACAATATTTAAGAATAAACGATTTACATATTTCCAAGTCAGGGTATGAACACAGTCCAAGATGCAGAGAAATGTAGGAACAAGTAAAAATGGACAGACCAACACCAGTGAATACTGATCAAGTCTGAAATGACAATGAAACTCAGTTCGTCGATATTTAAATAAATTTATATGGACAGTTCTCTAAATTATTCAAACTAATCAACTCCCAGAAATCGAGATTGGAGAGAAACATCTATGTTGGTGATAGATAATTTCCCTCAAGTAGTTGAGACCTACTAACTATATAATTAACCATGTTAGGCAGTGTTCTGCGAAGCTAACATTTCCTCGCCTAGTCAAGAAATCCCTATTTCGTCTCATGTAAATCAAATTTTCTTTATCGAGTTCACAAGAGCCCACTACGAGTCCTAGTCCTCAGTTGGATTAACCCAGTCCAAGTTAACAAATTCACTTCTTAGTATGAACCGAAATGTAAAGATTACTCTACAGGGATGGTCGTAGGTCGTTATCGGATGGTTTATAATAAAAGATTCATCATGAATAAAAAAACACCAAGATAATAATCGTAATGATAGTAGCTATGCGGCCTCTTTAGGGGTTGTCACGTGACACGCCTTGGTTGGGATTTCCAGGTTTGTGGGGGATTTTCCTGTGATGAACTTTGTACGTCGAGCGTGTTTTACACCAGTGACGACGACCTCCTTTCATGTTTGTGTTTTATGACATTTTTCATGACGGATATACAGCCAATCACCATTCAGAAGCGTCTCATTGCGTGTGTGTGTGGATTCACGAGAAAAGACGAGGGTTGCCAGATTCCAAGAATCTACACGTGACGTGCGAGGAGCAAAGGCCACCACACGTATGGACGTACGGTGGCAGATATGTGCATCTTTAGTGCACGTTTTTCCAATCTTGCCGTTCCGTCACAGTATTAGGTTCTCTCATGAATGCCCGCCATATCTGACCGCCGTCTCGAAATTCTTATATATGGGATAAACAAGGCTCTCGTTTCTGTGCAGAAGTTGGGGATCTTGGAATCTGAAATGTGCAGACCGCTTTTTCATGGATTTTCTAGGAGATGGAGGAATTGAGTCTTGCACAAGAGCGCTGATATCAGCACATTTCTGTGGTTTTCTATTTCGATTTACAACCAGCACAGAAACAGTTAGGGATGTTACTCTTCGCAAATTTATTTAAACTATCCTCTCTCTGTGCTGCTTTACTACAACTGAAAGCAAAGCACGCTGTTATTTCGTCATACGTGTGGCCGCTTTGTCAGCTCTCTTGAATAATGTACGCTCACAACAGGACACTCCTGGGTGGTGAGTGGAATGTCAGAATATGGTAAAGCTTAATATCCTTACTGTTGTAAAACACGTGCGCAGTAGAAGGCTCGTGGAAGAGAAATCCCCAGCAAAATTGGGAATCCCAGCCACGGCGTGCCTTGTGACACACCCACACTCCCTGCTTCAAGATGTCTCTGCTGTTCCTCATATTGTTCGGAGGCCGCATACGTGCCATAAACATAACGAACATAAATCATCTGTGATTTTATCCATCACAAATCTTTTATTATACACCAAGGGATCGCAACTGCTGGCCATCCAACTGTATCATTTTTTATTCACCATATTCAATTAAGAACAATTATAATGTCGAAGTAGTAAGGCATTCGGTTTTTCAATTTGAGACCAGAAATTCTGTTCCCATGTATAAGCCTCTATAATATTTACGCATACATAAACCAGGTGACAGTTATTTCCGAAAACAACCTTTTAAGCAGTCAAGGGTACCTATATTTCGGACGGTACTGCAGCCTTTACCTGTACCGAAAAAAACTTATTTGTAGGTAGCAGCACCTCGTGTTCCATCACGCTATTTTCCAAGTAATATTCAACTTCATTGCACACAAGTTCAGAAGAACTGTGGTGTCGTAATTGCCGTCAATAACCATGAAGCGTAAGAGTTGTTTTATACACTGATTATCACTGGAAATCGTAAAACTTCCCAATATAGTTTTCTCGGGCGCACAGCCGCGTCAATTCGTTTGAATTCAACGTTTCGGGGACTAGCTCCGTCCCCATCCTCAGGCAAAACTGCCTGAGGATGGGGACGGAGCTAGTCCCCGAAACGTTGTATTCAAACGAATTGACGCGGCTGTGCGCCAGAGAAAACTATATTGAATCATGTCGCCGCGAAAGTTTTAAAACTTATGTAAAACTTCCCTCTTGAAGTGCCAACGGATTTTAAAAAAAGTAGTTTAATAATAAACGTATCAGATACCTCAGTAACAAACACTGAATGATACAGCGACGCTTATGAGAAGATAGCACAATGGGGAGACTAGAGTTCAGTCGGAGTTGAGCCCTGATTTTACCTGGAAGGGTGTGGAACATTTACGATCTTGTCAGTTTAATATGTGGCGGTCAGAATTTAGTTTGGTAGGTGCATACGTGTTACTTAGACGATAATCAGTAACTACCGCCTCCCATTTAATGTAACCACATCATAAATGGAAATCCTAAATCGACTTCTTGTTCACAACGAAGCCCCTTCTGCGCATTACGCTCTCTGTAACTCTATTACAAATGCTAGCTCCATTAACGCAAGCTAACATAACCACACAGAACAATGTAACGTAACCTAAAGTCGCATAAACCTTGCGTCATAAAACACATTAATGGACCACGTAAACATATTTAAGCATGATCAGGTTCGTGAAACAGTATAAACTGTCAAATTTACTACACGTTTAAAGTGTCAAGCGTCAAAAAATTGAAAAGCAGTGACTTTAAGGCCAATGACATTTTTACCGATGCAGACAGTATTTCTCGAACAGTATCATAAGAGAAAGAAAAACCAAAGTCTTGGAGAAATGAAACTGGATGCGACGATGTCTTATAATTTGATATTTTACGACAAAAATAATTACAGATCCAAGTGTGTATAGACACGCAATGACTAACGCCACTGAAGTTTTATTGAAGCAAAAAATTGCCGCTCATTTATTTATGTACGTTTATTTGTTTCGTCCCTCTGTATTGTGAAGACATATCGTACAAACTCTCTGATTAATATTACACAGTTAAGAAGTTTTATGCCCTTGGCTAAAAAGGTGTGTAATGAAAAAAAATTCTGACGTCATCATTTTCGAATTAACGAAAAATATAAAGCTCGGATAAGTATTGTTAGTTAGTTAGTTAGTTAGTTAGCTTGTGAGAAGTAGTTGCTCATGCCGTTTATACGTAAGAAGTAAGATAAACGCAAATTTAAACGAAACAATTCTTCAAAATCCCTGAGACAAACATTCTGAAATCTGTTGACTTCTAAAAAATTTTGGTTAATCGAAATTCTTTTTTCTTGTAAAATTCGTTCTTAAATTATAAAAACACGACAGAATGTCTGAAACTAACATTGTTTAACTCTGTAGTAAAGTGTTTTAAAGTGCAATTTTTCCTCGTCAGAATAATTGCTAAAGAAAATATTTTTAATTTTCATATTTTTTTTTCAGACGCAACATTAAGGGAGTAAAATACATTACTATTTATGCAGTTCATTTACAAATAATAAAATTTGAATCACAACAGTTTTAAGAGTTGTGAGGACAGATTAATATAATGGCGAAATTCATTAAAATTGCAACCTAAAATTAATTATTAAAATGACAAGCCTAAATATATTTTTCCTTCCTACCTATTTCTCGATGTTGAATTTCTGGTCCAGAATCGTTGGAGACAGCGCTACCAGTTATGAATAGAAAATTCCTTAAGCGTGCAAAACTAAATAAAAAATTAAATAAGTACTCGTAACTCCGTAGAGCCCTGTCCTTCTTGAGAAGCTACTAGTTCCTCACCTAGTCAAGGAATTCACCGTGTTTTAGCAGACCCGAATATAAATAGCGTGCTCGCAACAGCCCGCCACTTGTCCCTATCCTGAGTCAGATCAATCCAGTGCACGCCCTCCCAACCCATTTCTTGAAGACCTATTTTAATATTATCCTCCTATGCACGAATGTACCTTCCAAGTGGTATCTTTCCCGCAAGTTTCCTCACCGACTTTCTGTATGCACCTCTGTTCTTCCCCATGTCTTTCACTGCCCGTCAATCACATGCCCCGTCAATCACATTCTCCTTGACTTTATCATCCCAATTTACTATACTCCTCATTGTGCAATTTCCTCCAGTCCCCTGTCACCTCCTCCCTCTCAGGCCAAAATATTTTTATCACTACCCTAACACCCTGAACCTATGCTTCGCTAAATGTGAAAGACCAAATTTCACGCGCTTATAAAACCAGAGGAAAAATTATAGTTTTTATATCTTTATACGTCTCCACAGCAAACGGCAAGACAATATTCTGGACCGAATCGTAGCAGGTATTTCCCGATTTACATATGTTCTTAATTCCTTCGGCGTATATAAGATTTTACTCGTATTTTCCTTTCGGACAAAAAAGAAAGACCAAGAAGGTGCATAAAATGGCACGTGCAAACGGAATTAAAACTGAATAAAACATACTGGCCTTATGAATTTAACAGCTGTGCTAGTGTTAAAGGTAATAATGAAGATAGTGATATTACTGGTACTGCAGCAGCTTTCAAGTGAAAGTTTGGGTGATACACTTGTATTTATTTGCTAACTGCCAGCCCAAACCCGCATCACAATTGCAATATTGAGTCGACCATTTATTGTATTTCTTGTAACATACGTTAACAAGAGGTTTAAAGTCTTGTGTGATATGACGCTTTTTAACTGATAAATAATTACTGAAGTTCGCAGGCGCTTTCTGCCTCCATTTTCAGGGTATAAGCATTTGGCTTTATGGCATTTATTACCCTGAATATGGGGGCAGAAGGGCCATCCGAATTATCTGTAACAATTTGCAACAGACGCGGCATCATATCTTAGAAGACTTGAAATCTTCATTAACGTCGCTACGAGAAACGCAACTCTTGCAAATAACATTTCCATGTACAATAAAACACAATTCACGAGATACAGTTCATTAACCGTTCTGCAACTGATCTTCATCGTGTATATGATGATTCCTGAAGCCGAGATACAAGTGTTGCTTTGCAGTTGTAGTTGAAACAAAGCAGACCTCTGGTGTGCAGCTGAAGGCAGGAGCATGGCAAAGTACAGCCATATAGGTGTGAAATGTATTCGTGGTAGAGACGAGATATAATTACATACACAGCATTTGAACTTAACGCTCCACTTGAACTTGAGTGCCTTTGCTTGGGCATTGTATGAATTCATGTAGCAAAATTGCTCTTGATTCTGGCTTATCGCCTTCTGTGACTCTTTTGGGATTGTTAAGGTAGAAAGATATTTCGTAAAACTTACATCCAATAAAAGTAAAGTACATGTGAACTTGTATCTGTGCACATAATAAAGAACTACGGCGATTGGAGGTATAGCTCCGCTTATTCTTAACCTCCGCACCAGGTTGTGTGAGTGACCAGCTCCATCGCACGGCTGCTTTACTGAGGTAAAGGGCCTCGGGTACCTTTGATTAGGAGGCTGTATGGGCCCCAGAAACCATCTGGACACAAGTTCTTGCCTCCGACGGAAATCGAACCACGATTCCTAGGTTGTCCAGCCCTTACCCTAGTCACTACAGTGACTGAGCTATTGTAGGGTCTAGTGGTGGTGATAAACGCATTACTCCACATGTTATTTTCCCGATTTATCTTAGTCAAGTTTCCAAGTTATAGTGAATATTTTTCTGAGCTTTGCATTTTAAGTACATGTAAACACTCGCTCAGCCGATACTTGTCCCACACGTTTCGGTTGCAACAATCATCTTCAGCCGGTCCATCAAGTCACGTATAATCATTACATTTTTACAGTGCCAGTCGCCTAACGATGTATCACGTTTTACACATAAGTGATATAAAACCATAAAATCTTAAATTGTGTGACCAATATAAATAACGCTCCAACTTGTGTTTTATTACTTGTATTAAAAGCAGTGCAGTGTTCAAATTCTCATATCGATGGTTGACTTTGTTGTTTCGTTGTTATCCATCGACAAAATACTGAATTTTATTTGTTCGTAAGCTGAAATTTCTTTTTGTTTCCATCGTGTTAATTTTTCGCTCCTATTTTATGTTTTCAAAAACTAACTTATATTGTTTTGGAATTTCTGTATATGATCTTTATTTGTTTCTACAAACGGACTGATGTTCCAATATTAATAACAAAGTTTTTCAGCAAAGATAAAAAGTAAATAGAACTGAACTTAAAGCTAAAAATATTAAAATTTTGGTAAAATCCCATAAAACTGGTAACCTTATTAGACGAATAGTTACTTGACAAATAGCGCCAACGTACCAGTAATCAAAATCCATTACATCCATTTTAAAAGAAATAATAAACCTTACTAATATATTCAATCTTTAAATGCGAAAAGCTCAATTGTTGATTTACAAGAAGAACACAGCAGTGAACACTCAGAATTAGTGTCACTTGATATAATGCATACCAACATACAGGCAGCTTCGTAGGAATAATAGAAGAAACACATAAATAATGCAGACACCGGGAGAAATACACTACATACAGCTGGAATTTGAATAATCCGTGCAATATTCATGGAGATAAATGATTTTACACATAACACGCTACATCCAAACTAAAGAGTTAGCCACAGGTGTGCTTGCATTAGCACTCTCTACCTGAATTCTTCCTTCAGCTTCTTGAACATAACAGAACCGGGAATCACAAATTAAAAAACCAACAAATGCACTGTATTTCCACAAACATAGTTTAATGCCCCTACATATGTTTCAGCTTTACCAAGCCATCAGGGTGTCCAAGGTTTACATATACTTAACATCCATTATTTTCGTCCAATAACATAACATAAAATAGTTTCATGCAAGGCATTCTAGAAAGTAAAGACGTATTTGCAAAATTCATGACACTATGGATGCATATTTAACCAAAAGGCAGTCGTATGAATAAGCGAGGAAAATTCCATATTTACAGCTTGAAAAGATGCAAACCTTTAAGCCCTCCATATTGTCGTTTTAATCCGATTTTCTAATCTCTAATTCAGCAAGATGCGCCAGACGACAACAGTAACTAATCTCAACACACTGTAGGCCAGCCATACACTTACATACAACAATGACTAAACTCTACACACTGTATGCCAGCCATACACTTACATACAACAATGACTAAACTCTACACACTGTATGCCAGCCATACACTTACACACAACAATAACTAAACTCTACACACTGTAGGCCAGCCATACACTTACATACAACAATGACTAAACTCTACACACTGTATGCCAGCCATACACTTACATACAACAACTCTACACACTGTAGGCCACCCATACACTTACATACAACAATAACTAAACTCTACACACTGTAGGCCAGCCATACACTTGCATACACCAAGAAAACACGCCGGAAAAACAAAGTAACTGTCCTCCCACCTCAACTGAAAATATCGTGAAAGATAATTCAGTATTTAGGTCAAAATGATTCAATAATTTTACACTTGGAAAAGGAAAAGCAGCACCGAAAAGAGGCAATCGTTAAGGTATCTCCCACACTTCTCACCGACACACCACGACATTCAACGAGTAAGTGATCATATTTAATACTTTCAAAGCATAAATACGTTACTTTACACACAAAAACCTGAAATTTCTTTATCAACTTTCTACGAATATGTAAAAAAGGTTACTAAAAACCAACCAAATGACACAAAAATTAACTAAGGTTAACAAAAACCAACACGCTATTTAATGAGTAGATAAAAACAAAGAACAATATGGGAATTAAAAAGCTGCAGACATTTTAACTAACTCCATGGTGCAGACCACTTCTTGAGAAGCTAACAGCTAGTCAAGACATTCCCCGCATTTTACGAAACCCTAAGGTTCATTACCACATTCACAAGCCGGCCACCTGTCCGTCGCCTGAGCTAGATCAATCCAGTCCATTCCCCCATCCCACGTCTTGAAAATCCATTTTAATATTATCCTCCCATCTACGCCTACGTCTTCCATGTGGTCTCTTTCCCTCAGATCTCCCCACCAAACCGTGTGGGTACCTCTCCTGTCCCCCATACTTGCCACATGACCTGATTTTATCACCCGAATAATATTTGGCGAGGTGTACAGATCATAAAGGTCCTTTAACCTTTTAAAGCCTGGCGGTTACTGTATGTACCGCCAGTTTTAACATTCTAAATTCTACATTCTGCCCACAATGTTTTTATATGTTTTGTATGGATATCAGAACAAACAGCGATTATTTCCCTATAAAACATTAACTCATTAATTTTTAAAACCGAGATGGCAAGTGTTTACTGCGCGGTACGAACTGGGTCTTTAAATAAAACGCATTATGACTAGTTCTTAAAGGGTTAATATAAATAGTAAATCACAAGTTGGAGCATGATTTTATAGTGGCCATATAATTAAAGACATATTTGTTCTCTGTACACACCGTGGGATCCCATCATTACAGAACTGGCGCTGTAATTTAATGGATTGCCTAAAAATGGTGGTTTACAACCGAAATATGTGGCATTAACATTGCAGATAAAACACGCTATTGTTGGTCTACTGAACGCTTGATTATGTACGTACAGATAGACCATAAAAGGTGCCTCACTTAAACATTGCAGGTTTCATAGCTTATTCAATATTAGCCACATGCTTGCCCATGACATCAACGTACATGTAATTAACTAAAATTAGCAATGTGCTCTGTGTGATTTTGTATACCTTCGGTTGTACTGGTGTGAAAATTGGTGTCACATGTAAGGAGAAAAACAAAGACTGGAGGTCTTCATAAAATACACTGTTTAGTAAATTTCGACTTGAGAGGTCTGACGTGTAGGAATCTAGACATAACTGTACTGCAATAGTGACTAGGTTCATGATTGGCACTAATTGCAAAATAATATTAGGCTGATAAAATCAAGGAGGATGAGATGGACGAAACAGGTGTCACGCATAGGAGGGGAAGAGAAAATCATACAGACTTTCGGTAGGAAAATGTAAACCGAAGCGACCACTTGGTATATATTGGCGTCGGTGCGTGGATAATATTAAAATGGATTTAAACAAATAGGTGGGCCTAATTCTGAGTACACAGTGACTTCTACCCAACAGTCTGATAAAGAACCGTCCAGGAAGTTTGTTGAAAGTGGACCCTCTTAGTTATTTCCACTGTATAGTGCTGCAAGTTTTCGAAAATCCTTGTATTCCATTCCACCTGTTCCCATTGATGCGCAGAAAGACAGTTAACTGGGTTGTGGCAAGGAAAACCTTCGTAGTTTGTGTCTGTTTAAAACTGCCTTATCAAAAACTTCTTTAACGTAAAAAAGCACTGGTTATTCTGATATAAAATCTTAAGTATATAAAACTTTTGAAATGAATATTAATACAGGTAAATACTCTCTCTCTCTCTCTCTCTCTCTCTCTCTCTCTCTCTCTCTCTATGACTCGACAGCCCTATATGGGCCTGGGCCTCCTCGTGTCGTCGAGGTTTCACGATCACACACATTAGACACACCACACTCGGTAGGACTCCTCTGGACGAGGGACCAGCTCATCGCAGAGACCTCTACCTGACAACACACAACACTCACAAGAGACAGACATCCTTGCTCCCGGTGGGATTCGAACCCACGATCCTAGTAAGCGAGCGGCCGAAGACCCACGCCTTAGACCGCACGGCCACTGGGATCGGCCAGTTAAATACCACAACCCAGAATTATGTTAACCTTTGCTTTTGTGGCATAAATACGGCAGCCATATTCGTAAGAATAGTGTCTGATACTGTGGACCTCACATACTTGCTCGGGCCACTTTACCTCCTCCTAAACTAACAAATGTGTCCTTGCCTCTTCGCCGTTGCAAATGGCATGAGCTTATAACAAAGAGTTTCAATCGCTATAATTCAATGTTTGTCGCGCAGCCAATACCATTTTAAACAACTTTAGAATTAGTTTAATGTAAATAAAACTTTTTATTACAGACAAACAATTTAATTTTATTCTTTACAGCTAATTATCATGTTCGTGTCATTAATCTTTTATTAATTAATTTTTGTTTCATTTCGTGTCACAAGCACGAGAAGCAAGAGCTGATGCTCAGTGACTTGTGTGCATTGTTAACAATGAAAAACTTGTGGCAATCCGGCACAGTTCATTTTGCTTTAAAAGTGTTCAAAGACGTAACCAAGAAAGGCGTGGCAATAACAGCGTTGGTCTTGGATCAAGCATTTACTGGAGCGCCCCATGACATGAGCCAGGCCGTTGATATGAACAGATGCATTTGAATACAGGCAAAGAATATTTTCCCTTACTGTGAGCTGAGTATGAGCAAACCGTGAGCGTATCCATAGCGTGATTTAAAGCTTTAGTACTTCAATTGAAAGCGTATTTTTATACGTACAATTATGGAGATCAGTATGTGCAAGCTAGTTATTTATCTTTGCTGGCGACGTTTCGTTTCTTGCACTCACAACAAGGGCGGGCTCAGATAAGACGTTGAAATACAGTAATACGTAGTACTTTGCTGTTGTGGTGTGAAGGAGATGAAAGAAAAGTGACAGGAATGACTGCAGGGAAGATAAAAAAGGATTCGGAAAAGAATACGTAGAAAATAAGATAAGGATATAAAGCCATGAGAGGATTAAAGCAAAGAAAGAAAGAACGAGACAGAAAAAACTGAAAAAACATTTCTTTTTTGAGTGACTAAAGGCGCTTGCGCCAAAGGTCACGACTAAGTGAACAGGTCATGTAGTTATTAGGCATCATATTGTGAAACACAGGGAGAGACTTCCCGTTTAACTTTAAAACATTCATCACACTACTTTCCAGCAAGATATGTCTGAGATTGTATCTAATTAAGTTCGAAACCAGCTCATTCTAAATTTCAGTACTATAGGACTATAACGTATAAACACAGCAAGCTTCTATAAAATTCTATCGGCTCGTAATAAAACTTCCACCAAACATTGGTAACCAATGAAACCATCTGTTCCTTCTTTTCAGTTTCCACTTTATACTATAATGTTCCACGCGGAGTAAAATTTGTAAATAAATATGATGTGATAAATGGTATTAATGAAGGATTCAGACGCCATTATAAGCCATGCATTCCGTCAACAACAGCATAATTTCAACAAACTCATATAAAGAAATCCAAATATGTCTAAATCAATGTGGTCACGTTTACAATTAGATATGCGTAGAGTGGCAGAGTAAAGTACCTGAAGAAATGAAGAAGCCACAGAAAGACATAACACAGAATTAGTGGCGTATCTAACCGGAATGCCGCTTCAATTGACCGTCCAACACAAGTCAGCAGTCCGAAATCAAGCAACACAGACAGTGAGCAAGCAGATGCAAGTCCGAAGAGGCTCCAAAATATCCACTAAACAAATAATTTACAAATTATCCAAATTATACTCTCAAGAAGTGAAAAGCATTCCTTGAATGAACTGAATATGAAACACTATGAAATCCCTCTATAATCACCACCATCGAGATAGAATAAATCTTTCCCAGTCACTATAGAGCGTACAGTCTCAAATTTAAATATGTTTCAACAGTCAAAAGACCATCATAGAGAACTCATTAGAACAGCAGGACTCTACGAAGGTTGAGAGACAGATGGAAAAAATAATAGAAGAGCAGGCGAAAATGTTATTTCGGGGAAGCGGGGGGCGGGGGTGGAAGGCATCAGTTTATTAGAAGGTCCTGTGCCTTCCTGCCCTCGTCCTTCTAATAGAAGTGTTACTAAAACGAAGACACTAGAAAGGTAATTAGTAATGGAGGGGGGGATTTTGATTTACTGGATTCTGCTGAAGTGCATAAGTTCGGGAAAATATAAAGAGTGGTCTTTAAAAAAGGGTCAATTCTGTTTAATGCAAGCCAGCAGAACTTCATGAAAAGCTTGTAGTAGCAACCCATTCTAGCGATTGTCTGAAGACAGAGAGGGGGGGGGGGAAATGAGGTCGCAGGACCTTCTGGATGCCTACCGAATTCTAGGCAGCAGTCCGACAAAGAAAGGATGGAAATCTCGTAAAGTTTCTCTAAATGTTGTCCTGTTGCTTTGTTAATAATTTAAACTTCGTCATACATGGTGCATTATAATTTGATTGCACGTCAAAATGACAGCACATTTGTTCGTTTTACACTTGTGTTCATCATCAGATGTAAAAAGGGAACGAGATTAAGTCACTGGCAATCACGAACATGCGAAAACTTTCACAGATCCGCGATGCCTTATTATTGATATCTAAACTGGGAACGTGGACAAAAGAGTGAATGAACGGAAGACATGAAGGATACTAGACTTCCTACAGCCCGTTGCAAAGCATTCGGTAACATTCCACCATTCTTTTTTTTTAATTTTTTTACATGGTGAAGGGCCCCGCAGCAGATGCTACGGACGCATCACAGCCTTAAGGCTTTTTGTGCAACCCTATGATAAAGATGATGAGCAGTTTTTTTACCATATTTTACAAGAAATGAAGCATCAGTGGAATGAAATTGACAGAGGAAAACTGACAACTCGGAGAAAAACCTGTCCCAGTGCCACATTGTCCACCACAAATCCCACATGGACTGACCCGGGATCTAGCCCGGGCCTCCGCAGTGTAAGGCCGGCGACTAACCGCCTGAGCCATGGCACGGCCTTCCCCATTCTTACTTACACTGCCTGCCATTACATGACCATATGTCCTCGAGGAATATTCCCAGAACCCAGCAACACAAACAGAGATCAATGTTTGAAGCAAATAAACTGAGTGACATCTACCATATGCTAACCTAACTTACAGACTACTGAGCAGGTTTAAAACAATTTTAAACTAAATAACTGGGTAGCATATGATAAACTTCCTTGTAATAATTTCACGGATGAAAAAAACTAAAATCTCCAGAAGATTAGAAATTGTGTTTTAAACTTATTTACTATTACTATATTTAACAGCTGTCGTTTATTTAATGACTCTGAGTAGGCCAGGTTTGAGGTTCTCACAGCGGTGTTAATGGAGATTCAAGTCTTCAGGGATTTCAGGTTGTGTCGACAAGTATTTGCTAATCGACACGGTGTAACATCCCAGAATAATAATGCATTCGACAATTCAGTCCAGATTAACTTATGCCTAGGCAGCACTGACTGGTATAATGATGTACAATTACGTGGTAAGAAGTGGACACAAGCTGAAGTCCCATACATGCCCCGCCCACCTCATTCTTCTTGATTTGATCACCCGAATAATATTTGGTGATGAGTACAGATCATTAAGTTCCTCGTTATGTAGTCTTCTCCACTCCCCTGTTACCTCGTCCCTCTTAGGCCCAAATATCCTCCTCAGCACCCTATTCTCGAACACCCTCATCCTATGTTCCTCCCTCAGTGTGAGAGACCAAGTCTCACACCCACACAAAACAACAGGCAAAATTATAGTTCTGTATATTTTAATCTTTGTATTTTTGGATAGCAAACTGTAAGACAGAAGATCCTGCACAGAATGATAACAAGCATTCCCCGACTTTAATGTGCTCTTAATTTCTTCCTGAATGTAATTTCGATTTGTTAGGGTTGTTCCCAAATATTTGAATTTTTCCACCCGTTCAAAGGATTTATTACCTAACTTTATGTTATGATTTTGTCCTGCAATCTGATTGCGAGACATGACCATGTACTTAAAGGTACTGCCTGAATAAGGCCACGAAGAACGTCTGTCAGGTTAGCCGGTCTCAGGGCCCAGAAATGAAACCCGGACCTTCCGATTACGAACTATCACCTACGTGATTGCGATGTTCAGTGTGCTGTAGCAACCATGCGTGTTCTTACTCGCCCCTACGCTATTGCAAAACGATTTGCCATGGAAACCCAACAATACCTTCCTTTTCACCGTTGTTGGCGTTGATGTAGCTGTCAACAATATAAAAGTGTTCAGTGTTGCGATGGAAATGCAACAGTGAGTTCCCTTTGCACTGTTGTCGAGCTGCAAAATATTCCGTACTGCTGTTAACAATAATAAATAGTAAATATTGAATGTGTGTGTGTATTCATACCTTAGTTATCCGGCATGCAAATCGCATCTTTTCTGCGCAGTATTATATCGTCATCTGTGACCTGTCTGGCTGTACAATATGTTTCCACATTACCGCATAAACGGCACGTTTCTCGAAAAAAAAATCGTTGAACATGTGTTTTGAATTTCTCTACAACGTTTGAAACATTTACAATTCTAAGAAGAATTCAGCGAGATATCATAATTTACATAGGTCTTCATGTGCAGTAACCTTTAGTTTTGTCAGATTCTAATCAAACTTGAATTTTTCTGACAAATTTTCGAAAAATCCTCAAATACCACATTTCATGATAATTTTTCCAGTAGGAGCCGAGTTGTTCTATGCGGAAAGTCAGACGGACGGACAGACAGACGGACGGACAGACGGGCGGGTGGACGGATAGACAGATGTGGCAGAGCTAATTGTTGTTCTTTGCAGTTTTACGAACGCGCCAAAAAGGTCACTGGCGACCGGTGATAGAGACGGGGAGAAGAAACTGTTTTATTTATCGATGTTGCCAGTTGCTAAGTAAATTATCGTGAGTACAGAACTTGGTTAAATATTTGAAGGGGGAGTAAACTTAAGTAATTGGAGACAGACCGGTTCCACTGTCCCTTTGTATGCCACAAATCTCATAAGGAATCTTCTGAGATCGAAAGCGGACCTCCCTGGTGACAGCCCAACGAGTTCCACCTCAGTAAGAAGAGTACTTTGAACAGTAGTGAATTCTGAGAACGAATGACCGAATTATTGTTTTTTTGTTGTAGTTCGTCTAAATGGAGCCTTAGGGTCCTGTACTAGCCATTAAAACAATTCGCTTAGAATATCCTGTGCTATATTAGAGTGGATTAAGTACCCAACAGCTGTATTGTACTATATCGGAGTTCGGCGTTTGGGACTACCATGCATACGGAACGAACATAATTTTTTAAACTGTAGGCTATATCATGGCTGTAGAAGAACTATTACCCTTACAGTGCCAATGTAATCTAATATAGGTACATCCCTTTTCAAAGGGTAGTCACTGACTCAGGCAGCGAGGAGCACAGAATAACATAACAAATACCAGGAACATTAAAAGGGGCACTGAAAGGTTTAATCTAACCTAATGCCCTTGAGGTATCCTTCACAATTCAACGGAAGCTTCTCACCCGATACTAATTTAACTGCATTTGAGTAACAGGAATTAGTCATCAGATCATAATTCTGTCAGACATACAAGAAGTTATTCAGTTGCTATTAAATTGACAAGTTTCGCCACGCATATCCAAACTACTGGCGAATCTGGCCTATGTGAACACGAAATATGAAATCGACGAACAAATAAAATACAGTTTGTTGAAGATGGTTGTTATTGAAATGCTTTTATTAAACCTTGCTTTTTTTTTATGGCTCGACAGCCCTATATGGGCCTGGGCCTCCTCGTGTCGTCGAGGTTTCATGATCACACACATTTGAGACACACCACAGTCGGTAGGACTCCTCTGGACGAGGGACCAGCTCGTCGCAGAGACCTCTACCTGACAACACACAACACTCACAAGAGACAGACATCCATGCCCCCGGTAGGATTCGAGCCCACGATCCATGTAAGCGAGCGGCCGAAGACTCACGCCTTAGACCGCACGGCCGCTGGGATCGGCACACATTGCTTTACCAACAATATAGCTTACATTCTTAATAAAAGTGCAATTTTGTTCAAATGGGAAGCCGTCCTAGCTCGTTGTTTATATTTTTGTTAGCTATCTGAAAGCGTAAGTAAAGAGAAACAAGGGGGAAGAGACAAGCAGAAACAGATAACAGGCTAAATAAAACTTCACCTAATGACCCTAATAATATCAAGAAGGCAGGAGCGTAATTTTGTAAGACCTAGCAACAGATTTGCGAACTGCATCAGCAGCAAAGACACGTCTAGTAAAAAGGCAATTACTGGAGGAAATATTATACTGTACATTGTTGGTAGTGTTTTTATGGGGGCTACGACCTAATTTTCACTACGGGTAAAATTTTCAAGGTGCATTATCCAAAATAAGACTGAGTGCTTCGTGTTACGTTTGAGGAAAAAATTGGTAAACGGGACAATTTGTAATTGTAGGATATGTTTTGATGTAACCAACTAAGCCAGAAACTAAAGCTTTCAATTAAAAAAAAAATACTGTACATTAAAAACATTCCTATGTTATCAGTAGGGTTATGTGCTTTTGCGAGTTTCTTTAACTGAGGGGCAAAGTTTCGAGTTATTATAAACATTCTTAAAAACAGAGTATGGAAATAATGCCGTCTAATGTGTAAAGTCTGAAGGTTAGTTGTTCTAACGCACGAGTATAAGAGAAATAATTCTCTGTGGCAAGGGGCTGCATAATTTACATGTATACAGGGCACGAAGTCGCTCTACCGAGATACTGAAAACACTTAACTGTTGATCACTTTCACTTGCGTCCATTTTTTTTTATTTGCAGAAGTTAGAAACACTGAATATGGGGGGGGGGGGGGGGAAATTTGAAGAGTTTCTGTAACTCTTGATTCTCACTTTCTGTTGTTCCTCGGTCTCAAATAACAATATGTTATTCTGAAACGTGAGCATAAACTCGGTAAAGCAAGTTTCAGGTCACCGTGTATGTTTGAGCTTAATGTCGTCAGCAGTAGCTTTACCTCAAGGTAAAGAACCCGCGGCATCCCGCCACATACGCGTGTTAAGACTGTGACCTGGGATCGATGTGCGGATACATATCTGTCGCTTACCTGGCTTACATTACGTCGTTGAGCCACGAGGTGTATATTGACCTCTGTTCCACATATATGGACGTTTGAACATGACGAAATATATTCCCTTCCCCACCCTCTTCTGTAGAAAACCAACTACGTGCATCTGATTTGATAGTTTTATGTTATGGTTTTATACAGGATGGGCGAGAAGTCACCGTACACCAACCAGTATGCAATCATAATTAATTTGAATCACGTACGTCTTGGTTATATGTCCAGTGGATCCGTATGTGCACCTTGATTCTGGACACAAACGGATGCGCCTCCATGTCCTCTGTGACGTACGTCGGAGCATTTATCGAGTAATTGTGCGAAAGGCGTCTTCCACAGCTCTGCGCAAATCTTCGTTTGTGTTGTAGCGACACGCAGCCACTCTTCCCTTGATAATAACCCACAACGAATTGTCTGGGGTGGTAAGGTCAGGACTACGTGGTGGCTATGGCAATGGTGCCGGAGGTGTTGGTGAGCCACGGCCAATCCATCGGCCTGGAAAATGTTCGTTCAAAACATCGCGCACAGAAAGAGCGAAGTGTGCGGGTGCCCCATCGTGCTGCAGCCACACGTCATCCACGAGTCCTCTGTCTCTGAGCTCTGAGCCACGTCTCCAACATTGCCGAATAAGATGCCGCATTCACCTGTCCATCGAAAAAGTAAGGTCCAATCAGATAATCTGATGTCATACCCGCCCATATCATCACAGGCGGTGGATTATGTTCCAGCTCCTGCGTGAAATTGGGACTCTCCTTTGATCAGAACACCACATTTCTGTCGCGCGCACTGCGATAGATGGCACATTCATCACTGAAAAGAACCTTTGATTGGGATACGGCATTTGAGAATGTGTCCAACAGAGCACGGCATGATTCATAGCGCCGATCCATGTCGGCATCCGACAGTTCATTCACGAAAGTTGGGCGATACGGCCTCACATTCAAGTCTTTCTTCATGTGGTGTGCGGCGAATCACGTATGCACTATCTTGGTCACTGTTGCCAAACTACCATTTTACATTGTAGTGTGTGCTGTGTAAACTTAAATTGAGTCTGAGGTGCGTATTGTGTGTGTGTACGGTGACTTCTCGCCCATCCTGTATGTAGGAACAATCATTATCACACAAATATTCACAACTTCTGTGTACCGGTTCTGATATTTTATTCACGGTGTTTGATATGTGATCATCTTTAAACAATTACAGTGCAATTTTAACACGTATTACGGTAATGTATATTTTATCTGTAATTATATATATATTATATATATATATATATATATATGAACCTGGGTACCTTCCATTATTGTTTTAAGCTCTCCCTAACGATGGCCTTGTAGGTCGATATATGCTGGCCAGTAATAAACTATAGTTGTAACTTATAATTTCTGTGTTTTAGGCACGACAGCAAAACTGCGAAAATGGACTATTAGCTTCTTTATGTCTGTTTGTCCGTTCGAATGGAACAACTCGACTCCCACGGGATGAGTGTTCATTAAATTTGATATTTGAGTATTTTTCGAAAACATGTCGAGAAAATTCAAATTTCATTAAAATCTGAGAAGAATAACACGTCCTTTACGTGAATACACATTTACGTTTATGATAATTTCTCGCTGAAGTCTCCTTAGAAAAGAAATATTTCAGACAAAGTTGTAGAGAAAATCAAAGCATACATTTTACGTTCAATAATATTTTTTTCCGAAAATCGCGCCTTTTATGAGATAATGTGGAAAAATATTGTACAGCCAGACAGGCCACAGACGGCAGTATGATCCGGCGCATGCGCTTTGCATGCTGGATAAATAAGGCTACAGACACACACTCAGAATATGTAATACTTATTGCTTTTTCACGGCAACAATGGTTACGCAAACGCGCCTCAATGTTACGTTATACGTACATTGTTTGTCTTCTTATATTCTCACTTATTACAGACACACACCCAGAATATTTAATACTTACTACATTTCCACGGCAACAATGTGTAGTCGAATGCGTCTCAATATTACGTCATACGTACATTCCCTTTCTTGTTATATTGCCACTTTTTAGGACTGAAAGTAATGTAATCAAAATGCATGCAAAGTAAACTTATTTTCTTACGAAATTTATGTCGTAGTCCAATCATACATCGGTTAGATTAATTTGTGTTACAATGCTTTAATCCCAGATACTATACAGCGTGTACTGAGATTCAGATATGAATATAAATGGTAAACAGGGAAGTACTGGTGTGGCTGTAGAATATAACAATAACCTCAGTCGGGATAACTGAATCTGTCTATCAAGATCCGCATCATTTGTCTTACAGACAAAAGTAACACGGTGTCAGAAATATAAGAAACGAAAGAAGGGTCAGCATTTTCGTGATCCACGCTTCCACAGAAGCACTGCACAACTGTAAAGCGTTGAAATTTATTTCAGTGGCCACTTGACCCAGTTTCTAGTTGACGGCATTCAGTTCGTTGTTAAAACCAGCAGTTTTATTGTCCTAAAGGGATCAGCACAGGGTCTACATGCGCCACCGTGTTGAGCTCACTCTTCAAGCGGGAAGTTGACTACAGCGACGGGCAGCACCTTGCGGTAGCAAGTATAAGCTCAACATTCGGTTCCTAAACTTAGCAGCAGACGGATGACTGAATATGTTTATTAGCATTCAGGAACTTCCTATTTACCTCTGTCCTACCTGAAGACTAAACCGTGGTTTATTTCTTGTTTTATACGCTTTCTAAAAATAGAAAGTGACAGTTGCTAGAAAGTTTCTGATAAAATCGTTTAGACCTAATGACAAGGTAACAGTGAAAATTGCACAGTTTGGAGATACATACTTTATATTATTCTTGTACGGTTATTTGTGCCTTGTAAGTCAAGAAGGTTGAGGTTAACGGGCCACGTGTAATGCACGGGAAAGGAGTTTGGGGGGGGATCTATACTGTTGTCGGCACAATGAACTTTCCTTTATCGGTAAAGTTCAATAGCTGACACACTCATTGTACACAGAAATTCGGATCTCAGCCGTTTCTTTTCTTTTATGTAGGTTCATTCTCTCAGTGAAAGAGCAATGTTTAATAAATCGTCACTTTCTTAATCTGAAGTCAATGCAAGCCAAACAAATTCACGTAATGCACAGCAATATTCCCACATACGACCAACATTCTTCACACTACCATGATCCAATCTGCTGTTTATTCTGTTACGTCCCATCCCAATTTAGGCCCAGTTTAGGGCTCTTATGATGCTTTCACAGGGAAAATAATGTGTGAATTATACGGAAACATAAGGGGACAATTTATGTAAATGAGGCCTTACTTACTATGTAAAATGCTGGCATTAATCACAGCATAACAAGTCATAATTAATTCCTTTTTTCTGTTGTGTGAATGTTTTGAGAATGGTTTAGTATATAATGTACAAATTAGTAGACCCTTGTTTTGTGAAAGTAATCTCTCACACCCTCTATCTTCCTTCTCGCTTTCTCTACCGTGCATATCCCCACAAATGCGCAAAACAGGACTACACTTTGACTGTGCCATGTGTTCTTGTTCCGCAATTAAAATTAATGAGTACAGGTGGATCACAGAACAAGAGCTTCTAATGACACTGATCAAATTCTGTTGCTGATATTTCATGTTCCTACAACTAGCAACACAATTAATAGTGTTAATGTTTGTTGTAAGTCTAAGTAAAAACGTTCTTCCTAACGCTATAAAGTAGCTATCTTAGTTAATTTCGATATATTTCAAATTGGAATGCATTTAAAAGTAATAATACCCTTTAAAATCAGTAGCAGAAAACATTAGTATGTAATTTACTTCCCTCTCATGCAACTTGAAATGCAGCCCCAAATTATTCCTGCCCTACTTAACAATATTCTAAACAATCACATAAAGCGCCGTACTATTATATAATTTCCACGAAAGCAGTTTTGGTGGAAAACAAATTTCATTTCTCAAGAGTTCATGATTTAAAGGAATTATATAATTACTTACATAGAACATACTATGATTGAACAGAAAAATCTCAACGACATTTCATATTCACGTGACAGGTTCTGCTCTTCTTCAGGAACACAAACATCACACGTAATAGTTCTCCGGAAAATATACATTCCAACGCGTCGGCAGGAAATTAGCAGTGCTTTAACGATCAAATGCGAAATTCAAGAAACTTCAGAAAATAACTTGAGCAGTAATCATTCTTAACGAAATTCAAAGTCACAAGTTAGACATGTAAGAAAGCAAAACGCAAGGAATATATCTGAATTTGATGAAAAACATAGCTCAGCTCTCAGAAGTAAGAGATATCGAATATATCTGGAAGGTCAAGAACTTCTATACTTCAAACGGACCTAAAGGAAAGCAGTAGCAAAATTGAATAGAAATATCGCTGCAGCTTACGGCGTAAAAAAGAGCACTAAAATCTAGAGAAGTGCTTGGGAGAGAAAACTGGGGCATTTCAGAAGGCTGGAAACAGAACTTATTCTGAAACTCAAAACTCTAGATCACTACAGTAATAAGGACGCATAAAGGAAAGTAACAAGCAAGAAATTTGAAAAAAAAAGAGACTTTATCAAATCGTATAAGATCTAAAAGTCAAATAGACGGGAGAGAATTATTTGAAGATAAAGTCAAAAATGCAGAAGCAGTGTCAACAAGTGCCAATTCGGTAGAAGAAGGCTGGATACCAACGTAAACGGAGAAGTCGTGGCACAATGAATGTGACAGAGGAAGAGGAAGCCAATATTAGAATGACTATAATCCTCAAGAGAATTTCAAGTATTTATTATGGTATTGATTCCACAGAATAATAACAATACAGTGCAACAAATTAATCACATTTTATTTAATGCAATGACTGTATCAAAGAAATATCTGGCATTGGTAAGTTCTCGTTACGGAATAATATAATTCAACAAATACCGTTGATTTTAGGGGAAGCAGAATCTGAATAATAGACACGTGTCAGCGATACAGGAACAATTAAACCTCCGTGCTGAAATTCTTTTTTCTCAGATTTCCATTACAATGGTTGTTATAATGTTACACCAGAAGCATACACTATTCTAAATCAACAAAATGCATGGAGTAGAGTCCTTTTTCTTAAGTTAAACTAATCAAGGAATTCTTCATAAGATGTGAATTTCTCACGGTGGTGATTGTAAATACTTTCCTATGGCCATGAACCGCAGTTTAATTTTGTAAACAGGGTTTTCCGAAAGGCTGGTGCCTATCTGTCAAACTACATGGCGTCACTTCCCAGAAGACTAACACTCAAACTCTTACCCGCCTTTTATAAAACCTAAAAGTTCATTAATGCTTTCAGAATTGCCAGCCAGCAGAGCAGAGTCTGCACAATTCGCCCTGTTCCTTTAATATCCCTGTCCATTTATCTTTCACCATTTTAAACGAGAGGAGTAGGCCTACTGAGAGACGTATATCTGCTTATAAGTGGATATGTGGACAAATTCGTAACAAAACATGTGATACTTTCGTGTTTTAAACAAAAGAAATATCAATAAACAAAAGTATAAATTTTACAGTCGGCACAACAATGTACATTAATTACGGTATTTATAAATATTGGAATCTTCTGGGTTATGACGTCGTTTTATGGGTAATTTATTACCGCCGTTTCGTAGGAGCTTACTGCTTCCATGTTATCCGTAAAAAATTAAGAAAACGTTGCCATTCCACAAGACGGTAACCTTTATTAACAACGCTGGGAAGACCTCAAGTCATGTAAGGTGTTACAGTTTAGCTACGTTTTTCTGTTCTTTAGCGAGCCAACTTCAAGCTGATATAAACTTATTTAGGAAGAGTACGCTATGTGGAACACAAAACATTTATTAAACCTGGGATTCAACACTATTCTTAAATACATTTATATTAACCTGAAAATGGCTGACAGAATATTCGCAACGAGTTTCAAAACCATAAATATACGTAACTTAACAAAGAGGCCTACTGTTGTGACATCTATAATGCTTGAATATGTATATTCTTATATTAAGTACTGACAATGCACAAAGGTACGTACCGGTTAAAATTAAAAATGCATGACTTGGTAATCAAGAAAAAAGGGAACTGAAGTAGGAATAAGGTTAAGAGTAGGCCTACTTCATGTACGAAATGATGACAGCACGATAATAAAGGGAATGAGGATAATAATTACTCACATGAAAGAGGGAATGATGGCCCCTTTGATCAGCTTTGTATCTGTGGAAGAGCGAAAATGGTACAGCCAGCAAACGTTAAATTACTGCTCTTCTGCAGATCAGACGTAACAGGAAAGCGTGTTGGTTGTAGTACTTACGTACTAAACAACGGAGTTCTTTCAACTAAACTAGAATTTATGTTACTGTCAAAAATATATCTATTCGTTTCCTTAAAATAATGATCGATTTTATCAGCACGTGTGAAACAAACAAATATGATTTTCCCAAGGTAAAAAAGAGGGTAACAATTTCAAGTCTTGCAATATTTTTACTTATGGATTTCGCTTGGTGTTCTTTTGCCATGTCGCAGAACTCTCTGGATGGTGTATCGGAAAACAGACTGATTCTTTCGTTATTTTAATTAAACTCCTTCAACTGCACAGATGATGTACGAAATCGATTTGTAAGAATACTCTAAAGGAAGACGTACAAGGAAGCGGTCGTGCCTTATTTTAGGATAATTTCCCGCACAACTACAAAAGGCCACAAACAGTTTCAGTGCCGCGGCTCAGACACTGGCTGCACAAAGCGTGCGTCTACACAGTCGACTTTACCGGCTCGATTGCAGGTCTTCTGGTATCTGACAGGCTGAAGAACAGAGAAGCTGCGATGTCTTGAGCGGAATATATTGAGGCTCTGATTAGGCATGAGACAAGCCCCACTGTCATAAGGTAAAGAGAATTAATTCGACAAAAATCTTATGTGTGTCTTCGTGTGTCTAATCATTCAAACAACTGGCGTGAGGACAGTGGTTTCTCAACTACGCACCCCCGAAACAATGGTGTTCCGCGAAACAGAACGAGGTATTCCACAACTGAAACTGAGTAATAGCACTCTTGTCGCGATTCTCAGGGAAACTGCAATTAAGAAACAGAATTCTGTGCTTTAAGTTCTTCTCGACATTTTTATAAGAGCTCTCTCAAACCTCCTGCACAGTAAAATATGCCACAATATTTTCCGCTACTAATATTGTTCTAGGTTTGAAAGATGGCATAATAAATCGATTTGTCATGGTATTCCGATGAGTACAATGACGCCCTGGTGTTTCGAAAACTGACAAAGTTTGGGAACTGCTGGATTAGGGTGACAAAATTTATGAATGCCCAACTCTATTAATAATAATAATATAATAACCATGGCTCGACAGCCCTATATGGGCTTGGGCCTCCTCTTTTCCGAGGTTACTTGGTCTTGTGCATTTGTGGCAGTGGGTGACCGGCCCACTGGCCGCGCTGTTCGACTCAATCCTGATGTGACTTCCAGAGCCATCTGGCAGTCAGTCAGGAGACTTGGGTGAGAAATGGCCGCTGAATTTTGCTTACGAGCATTACTGGTTCTATTCATGCCCGCAAGGTTCTTTTACATGCCGTAAATCTACAACATGGGACCGACGGCTTTACTTCCCCTCCGAAGGAAGTGGTGCTCCAGATTTTTGTCACCCTTAAAAATCCATCGACCTCGGTCGGGATCAAACCCGCGAACCTTGGGTCCAGTGGCGAGCACGCTAACCACTAGTCCACCGAGGTTGACGCGCAACTCTATTACACTCACGAATTTCCGGTCTTAGAGTAGATTCTCCTAGTGTAATATTTTTGCTGGGAGTGCCAACAACCTTGAATACGTCACAAAAACTTCTTTAAGCACTTGGTTGGTGCTGGGTGAAAAATTTCACGAATGTGACAGCTTGTATGGAATAGAAGAAGCAGCAACTTGGTATGCACTTCAAAAATCGACAGGTTTTGCATTCTGTTCAGAAAATATGAAGCAAGGAAAGCATTCGGACAGGAAAGAGATGAAGTAAATGTCGACTGGAGGAATAAAGATAGAGGACATCTTTGTTTGCTTACACTACTGTAGCTAGGCTGATCCGCATTTGTCGGAGAATTGGGATTTATACACCTTAGATTCATAAGTTTTCCGCTTGGCCGTGTTACAAGGAAGCTAAACTATCGATTCGAGAAAAAGAAATTTAAGAACTTTCTTAACCTTGTTACAATACAATAAATGTAAGCCAGAAAAGAAAATAAATTGAAATATTTCAGTTCAAGATTCACTTTGGCCCCAACAATGCAATATCTCATTTAGCACTTGTCAATGAGAGTAGGAATTAGAAACGCTCGGCATATGTACGTAGGTCAAACAACTTTAGAGATTCTTCAAGTAACAATGTTTTTAACTAATAAACATGGAATACAAAGGTACATAAACCCAAATATGAAACTTACTGCTTTAGCCAGGTAAATTTTAAAATATATATATATATATATATATATATATATATAAATTGCAGGAAATTTTTAATAGGAATAGAAGTGTGTCTACTTGTTTCACAGATTACACCTCACACGTGCACGTACATCAGTGTTCTACGCCATTATTCAAGAAATATTTTCGTGCCACTTCTCCGTATAATAACACCATAAAACCTCTAGCACTTCAAACATTACGAAAAGTGTAATTTTAATTTAAATAGAATTTTAAAATTCTTAAGATATATCTATCCACATGGAAACGTCTATAAGTATTGCTTCTATTAAAACCAAAGTAAATATATTTATATAATCAAAATAGGAAATTTAGCCATAAAATACACGTAGTAAGCAAGCTTGTCTCAGGGCAGAAGGCGTGAGCTCCAACTGAAGACATCTGCAGCTTGTCTTCTGGCTCTTCATGGCGCAACAATCCCTAGTGGGCCAGGGCCTCCTCATCGAGAATTCACGATCACACTCAGACACACCACACTCGGTAGAACTCCTCTGGACGAGTGCTCAGCCCCACGCAGAGACCTCTGCATGACAACACACAACACTCACAAGAGACAAACATCCATGCCTCCGGCGGGATTTGAACCCACAATCCCAGCAAGCGAGCGCCCGCACACCCACGTCTGAGACCGCGCGGCCACTGGGATCAACTTAAGTGACGTTACAACATGTAATATGGAGTATTGTTTATGACTGAGTCACAAACGATTTTCCATTGTTGGAGTTTTTCCACCGGATAGACGTAACAAAGACAAACCGACAGTTAAAATTATGAGTAAAGTCACAGTCAGGTTTCGGGGTTTCCATGGTTACAGTAGGGCTAATTTGTGACAGAAGTCAGAAAACAAAATGTGATAGAGTCACAGACTGGTTTCCATAGTTATTAGGTTTACATTGTTGCGATGCACATAACCATGAAGGCGACAGAGCTTGGTTTGTGGTTTCACGGTGGTTGTAAGAATTTCCACGGTTTAAGATAGAGCTTGGTTTGTGAGCGACGTCACAACCTGCAATGTCGGCCGAATAGTGTATGCACCAATCATCAAAAATTAAGAAACGCCTGTCGAAAGAAGCTATGGACTAGCGCAGTCATTTCTAATGATTGTTATGTTATCGCATTTTCACACGAAGTTACGAACCACTCCCCCACTTTCTTCGCACAAATTTTTAAAGAGACAAGTTGAATGACGTTTCAGACTACATGAGTAAAATGTCTGTAATATGAATATAAAACTCCACTTACTGTGCAGGACACTGCATCTAAAACTTTACAAAAGCTTTTGTCGTTCATTTATATGGAGGCGAACGTCGTGTTTCATGGCGTGGCTCCTCATTCCTTAGCAGAGTACAGCATCCTTGTCTACTAGACACGGACACGAACTCAGAAATTTAATTTACACACCCAGTGCATTAGCAGGGCGAGGTATCACTCTAATCTGTGTTCCTCCTCCTCCTTTTAGACTATGTTTAGTATGTATAATGTTGTGCATGGCGTTTAGCTTGTACAAGTGAAGTTGGAGACATGATAACCATTACGCCTACAGAACTGTTAGAAAGACTACGTGGGATGTCCTAAACTGCAGATACGGGAGGTTACGAAACACCTAACAGAATATTCCAAACTGTGAAGGGGTGGTAGAGATTTGTGTTGAAAATTCTCTTTCATAAAACAAATTTGATGAAATAAATTTCTAAAAGAAGCTCGGGGCACACACATTACGGGGGCTGCGACGGATGAATTATTTCTTTACGAAAACACATGAATACTGACAGGCAGAAAAGAAAGTTTAATTAAAACGTAACTGCCTTTTTGAAATAATGTAAAGACGCGAGTAAATATCAATACTCTCGTCAGAACATGTCTTAACGAACACATTTGGTTAAGCTGGGGAAAATAAACTTTGGAGGGATTGTTTGTAACTTCTGCTTCAGTTGTTAATGGGAGAAGCAGGTCTCAGTTTAACTTAAAGGTAGCTAAAACTATTTTCAAAGAAGCAGAAATGAAATTGAATAGGCAGATGCAGGTACAAGTTGAAATTAAATTGAAGGAAGTAGTTAAACTACTTTTCTGACAGGCTGTAATTAGATTAACACGGCCAGGCTACGTTTCGGACAAGCTGTAATTAAACTGAATTAGGCAAAACTATATTTCGGACTACATATAATTAAACTAAACTGAACAACTACATTTCGGACAAGCTGGAATTAAAATAGAGTAGGCAAACCTAAACTTCGGACAAGCTGTAATTAAACTGAATTAGGCAAAACTATATTTCGGACTACCTATAATTAAACTAAACTGAACAACTACATTTCGGACAAGCTGGAATTGAAATAGAGTAGGCAAAATTACACTTCGCATTCATTGTAAGCAAACTTAAGTGTGCGAAACTACATTTCGAACTAGCTGTAATAAAGGTGAACTGGCCAAACGACACTTCGGACAAGTTTTAACTGAAACAGAATAGGCAAGACTACACTTCGAATTAGCTGTAATTAAATTGAAGTGGGCAAAACTATGTTGCAGATAAGTTGTGATGGAACTAAGGTAAACTGAATTCTTTTCGGACAGGTTTCAATTACACGTATTCCTTGTGATGCCTACTGAGCTATGTTTCAGGCTTTTCTTCACTAGACACCAGTAGTTCACAACACAAATGGTGAAATATTTTGTACACAACTGTTGCTGTAATCTATACTTCTGTTAAATTCTCATCGGTATGGAATTGTATTTTAGTTACGCCATGCGTAAAATACTTGGTATGCTCTACCGTATCATATTTAGTAAGTACTATGATACCTGATCATCACAAATTTTTTTATTCTGGCCAACTTTATGTCCAATAGAATACCGATTTCACGTACAAAATGAGACTGATATGTACATGATTAGGTAGACACATAGACTTAACGCAATAACTTTTAGTACATGAGTAGGGCATAGTAGAGTGGGATGCACGACAGCAGTCCGATTCCCGACAGAGGTAAATACAATTTTATTGGCAACCATAAAAAGACAGATTCTAGGCCCCTTCCAGGCCCCTACCTGTAATTAGTTGACACTTTTATCCTGCTCTAAGGTGGTCACATTTCGGATCAGATCCATCTAGCACTGAAATTACGAATGCTGCCACTTCTCAATACACATTCTGGATGTTTTGCTGAGGCACAGGAAAACTGAACTGTTTCCTTTTCCTAGCGTGCTCTGTACCGGTGTAAGAATTCCTCCTGAAAACCACTGTATATTGATATTTGTTGTTTTTATTTTACCTCGGTAAATGGGGCACATTAGCTTCTAGTCTGCGCGAAAATATTAGGGTATTGAGCGAAAACGTAAACCAAACACGGAAAAAGAAAACGAGTTATATTAGTGGATATAAGGAGGTTCGCAGAAGCAAATGCTGAGAAAACCAAGTTCATGTTTCGTAAAAATAAAAAACTCACAGGTAAATCATAAGGTAAGATGCCTACTGCAGCCTTTGAAAATTTAGCAAGGTCCAAATATTTGGGAACGACACTAACAAATTAAGAGCAGATTGTTTTCGGGCAATGCCTGTTACTATTTGTCCCAGAATCTTCCGCGTTCCCGTTTGCTATCAACAGACACAAAGATTAAAATTTAGAGACATTAACTTTGCCTGTCGTTGTACATGTGTGTGTAAATACTGGTCTAAAGTACGAGAAAGATAGGCTGAGGGTGTTCGGGAATACGATGTGAGGAACATATCTGGGCCTAAGAGGGAAGAAGTAACAGGAGGATGGAGCAAGTTGCACGATGAGCGTCATGATTCGTACAATCACCAAACATTATGATGGAGATGAAGGAGATGAGTGGGGTACGTGGCACGCATGGGAGAAATAAGTGGTGCATAGGGAGGTTTAATTGGAGAAACCTGGAAGAGAGAAATGACTTCGGAGATCCTAGGCGTATATGGGAGAATAATATTAGAATGTACCTTAAGTAAATGAGATGGAAGGGCTGGACTGAATTCACGTGGCTCAGGATAGGGACATTTGGCGGGCTCTTGTTTATACGGTAATGAACCTTCGTTTTCCAAAATATACTTGGAATTTCTTCATTAGCTGAGGAGCTACTAGCTTCTCCAGAAGGACTCTGCTCCACGGAGTTATCTACATTATTTACTGTGGTACAACAGCTGCCGGTAGTGCAGAGCGCTGAAATAGAAACGGCAGCAGGAAGTATATGAATGGAGAATGAGGGGGTTTACAGGGGGTAATGGTGGAAAGGTTTAAGGCTTTGTAAATGTTATAAGAAACGCACGAAAAATGAGTAGTCAAGCCAGCTGTAGCCCTGCTGAGTCGGGTCTAGCCCGTCATGGGTCGGAATGTATTATTCAATTTGCATTTGTCAAAACGCTTGATTCCAGAGGAGGTGCTTTCTCCGTAATCCGAGTAAACGTAGCTACTCACCGATAGAAATATATTCTGAATTTATTATATCATAACTGTTGTTTTATTCGTCTAAATACAGCAACGCAATTTTTAAGTCCCATAGTCAAGAGTTGAGCAGACTGCTAACCTTGAAGAAGAAACCAATAGACTGTCCCGAAATGTCGGTGATCAAATACCATCATAAGCTGCTTAGCATCCCAGAGAACTAGGGCCTCCTTTGTTGAACAATTGTACTGTTATGAAGACAGATGACATACGCTGTACACTCTTTGTTGTGAGGACTGACGACTTACACTCAATACTTTAACTGTTATGAAGACAGACGACATACGCTGTACATTCTTTGTTGTGAGGACTGACGACGTACACTCAACACTTTAACTGTTATGAAGACAGACGACATACGCTGTACACTCTTTGTTGTGAGGACTGACGACGTACACTCAATACTTTAACTGTTATGAAGACAGACGACATACGCTGTACATTCTTTGTTGTGAGGACTGACGACGTACACTCAACACTTTAACTGTTATGAAGACAGATGACATACGCTGTACACTCTTTGTTGTGAGGACTGACGACTTACACTCAATACTTTAACTGTTATGAAGACAGACGACATACGCTGTACATTCTTTGTTGTGAGGACTGACGACGTACACTCAACACTTTAACTGTTATGAAGACAGACGACATACGCTGTACACTCTTTGTTGTGAGGACTGACGACGTACACTCAACACTTTAACTGTTATGAAGACAGACGACATACGCTGTAAACTCTTTGTTGTGAGGACTGACGACGTACACTCAACACTTTAACTATTATGAAGACAGACGACATACGTTCTACACTCTTTGTTGTGAGGACTGACGACGTAAACTCAACACTTTAACTGTTATGAAGACAGACGACATACGCTGTACACTCTTTGTTGTGCGGACTGACGACGTACACTCAACACTTTAACTGTTATGAAGACAGACGACATATGCTGTTCACTCTTTGTTGTGAGGACTGATGACGTACACTCAACACTTTAACTGTTATGAAGACAGACGACATATGCTGTTCACTCTTTGTTTTGAGGACTGACGACGTACACTCAACACTTTAACTGTGATGTAGACAGACGACATTATGCTGTTCACTCTTTGTTCTGAGGACTGACGACGTACACTCAACACTTTAACTGTTATGAAGACAGACGACATATGCTGTTCACTCTTTGTTCTGAGGACTGACGACGTACACTCAACACTTTAACTGTTATGAAGACAGACGACATATGCTGTTCACTCTTTGTTGTGAGGACTGACGACGTACACTCAACACTTTAACTGTTATGAAGACAGACGACATATGCTGTTCACTCTTTGTTCTGAGGACTGACGACGTACACTCAACACTTTAACTGTGATGTAGACAGACGACATTATGCTGTTCACTCTTTGTTCTGAGGACTGACGACGTACACTCAACACTTTAACTGTTATGAAGACAGACGACATATGCTGTTCACTCTTTGTTCTGAGGACTGACGACGTACACTCAACACTTTAACTGTGATGTAGACAGACGACATTATGCTCCACACTCTTTCCACCACATATTCTACAGTAAAGATTTGTTCAGATATTACTTAGTTGGCACTGCAATGCCTGATATGTTTCCACAGACACATCCTATAATATTTTACGGCATTTTTCACCTCACTCGCTGATCACCACGTGGACCTTGAGGTACCATTTCCTTTGGGATGTGACTCTGCGTCATATCGCAGAACTGACACCCATCCACACTGGTGCGAAAACCTGAAAACTCGCAACAGGTCTTTTGTTCATATAACGATGCTTTATTAACTGCACAATTTATGTACCACTAAAGAGGATTATCATGATATAGAATGGCGTGAGAAAAAGCAGTCCTAATCTCTTTCACAGTATTATTCCGGCATTTCTTGGTAGAAACTAAAAAGACTCTTCAAAATTCTAAATCACTCTAACCATCTTAGGACCGAGAACAGAAAATCAAACCTCTGAACAAGGAGCATGAGTTAATTGGGGATACTGGAGGATGAGGAGGAATGCATACTTGAAACATTCGGGGCTGACAGTGATTTGCATTCAGTCCTTGCAGGTTAATGTCTGGAAAAGTACCTAGAATTTGAAGTTAATAAATGAATGTTAACTTCCTGACGACATTACGAAATCAGATTTCGTGCAGAGAGGAGAGGAAACCATCATTCATTGCACAGCGGACTGAGAAAGGACTGAAGTCAAAACACAATCACCGACGCTGTGTTGGGTCTGTGTATTGGTAAGGATCTACATATGTTTCGAGGCAAATCAGGGTAGCCAAATAATCTACATATTTATTTTAATCAAATATTAGTCTGTTTAAACTATCAAGGCCATTACGAATAAACTTAATTACTTAAATAAAAGGAAGAAACTAGTAAAGTACTACATTTGGATTATAGCCATGTATGGTGCTGAAACGTGGACACTTCGTAAAGTGGATCAGAAATACCTGGGAAGTTTTAAAATGTTTTGCTAGAGAAGGATGGAGAAGATCATTTGGACCGATCGTGTAAAAAATGAAGAAGTATTACAAAGAGTTAAGGAGGAGATGAATATCCTACAAAAAATAAAATAAGAAAAAGGAGATGGATCGGAAAGACGAGGAAGAAGACTTAAGCATATACTGGATGACCTTAAGGAAAACAGAGGATACTGGAACTGAAAGAGGAAGCACTAGATCGCACTCTGTGTAGAACTGAAAAACCCTGAGTCGGAGGAGCAAAACTTCTAACCCCCCACCCACACCCCTCCCAAGTAAGCTGCTTATTTCTGCCTGGAGAAATTTAAGCTTTCCAAGAAGGCAACAGAAGTGAACACGAAGGAAAGCCAGTTTAAGTTGTCTCCGGAGAATAGAGAACACAAAAACGGCTCAAGTTTCCAACACTTTGTTCTTCGATGGCTAACTGGACGGCGGCGACACAGTGGTGAAGCTAATTGCACAGGTTGAATTTACCAAAAACTTTATATAAGAGTCCTAATCTACGAGGATTTTTTGTACCACATAATAGGCGTCAGAAACATACCAGTTTATTGTTGCACATTTAAAACAGATAAATTTTAGTTATCAATGTGAAGTTACTGAAGTGCGTAATAATGATCTGTAAAGGTAGAAACGCTTCCACGGTCACGTGTACAACTAGTATATTGGTTACTCAGAAATATTTTCTACTTAATACTGGTTGACATTCCGTAAGCGCACATAAGACGCAGCACTTACCTTGCCAATGTCGTCTTCGATATCTGAAACAAAGATACAGATTGTTAGAACATTACATTTCTACGTAGACATGAAAAAATCTAAGTGTGACAAAATTCCGACAGAATGGAAAAGCTTTACTATTAGTTGGAAAGAGATTCATCAATTCTTTAAATATGGTGAGCGAAGTTAGGCCGGCTGATATTCTTACAGCTAATAGACTATTAGCAGATCTGCTTAAGCCTGCTCTTTGATTACTTTAGTGTGTAATTTGAAAAGGTGAGTATTGCTGAGACTTAATAAAACTGCGAAAGAACTCATCTAACACCTTCTGAGCCCCACAAATTATTCATTCTCTTTCCCATGAACAAGAATTTCTAGAATCGTAAATTTTTACATCTTGACAAAGCCGGCGACTAAACCAACTGCAACCATTATCGAGACATAATCTCACAAGACTTCATACAATCTTACACAAATTTTCCACGAATTTCTCTCTTAATACTAATTCCACAACCAGAAAAGTGCAGTGGGCCATAACGTCGAATTTCGAATTAAAACATCGTATGACAATTTTCAAATATGTAAAGAAATTGAAATAAATATAACAATATATTAGCTACTTATAACTTGAGAGATCTGAAAATTTCACAGCGTTGTTTAGGAAGAATCAAGATTCAATACTTTCCGAAGTTGCGGAGGAATTTACTTACTCCACATTCTGGGTCTACGTGGCCCAATAATTTCCATTCCTCCCTACATACAAGTCCGCAAGAATACAATTCGAAGTATTACAGGTGAACTAGAGAGTCGTAATTTCAAGCTAATAATAATAAGTAAATAAACAGTCCTTTAACATCGTCACACACAAATGTTATTATTGATAAAATAACTGGTCAGTTATTAATATTATTCATATTCCTTGCATTAAGCATATTATATAATAATAATAACCATGGCTCAACATCCCTATATGGGCTCAGGCCTCCTCTTTCCGAGGTTACTGGGTCGTGCGCATTCGTGGCAGTTGGTGACTGGCCAACTGGCCGCGCTGCTGTTCTATCGATCCTGGTGTGACCGCCAGAGCCATCTGGCAGGCAGGAGACTTGGGTGAGAAATGACCACTTTGAATTTTGCTTACGAAACATTTCTATTCATGCTCGTAAGGTACATGCTGTAAATCTACGACATGGGACCGACGGCTTTACTTCCCCTCCGAAGGAAGTGGTGCTCCGGATTTTTATCACCCTTAAAAATCCATCGACCTCGGTCGGGATCGAACCCGCGAATCTTGGGTCCAGTGGCGAGCACGCTAACCACTAGTCCACCGAGGTCGACATTAAGCATATTATTCATGTTAATTCCAGCTAAATGCACTTACAATTAACAAACACTTATCGTAAAATCTCATGGTACACACAATCCTACACAATTCGGCGTAATTATTAAGTACTATAGTACCTCGTAAGGAATGAGATTTTTTTTTCAATGGCTCGTCAGCCCCTTGGGGGCCTAGGCCGCCTCATTTTTCGACGCTTCACGATCACACACTTTTTAGACATACCACACTCGGTAGGACTCCTCTGGACGAGGGTCCAGGTCGTCGCAGAAACAAGGAATGAAATATTATTCCATAAAATAGATAATTACGGCTTACATTTTTATATTTATAACGTTTTAGATTTTCACATTTTTATACCCATCAGATTAGCCTGAAGGTCATGAATAAAGGTTGAAGCACGTTGCTAAAGTAATTGACAAGTTATTTTATCAACAACAGCAGTTGTGTTGACGGTGTTACAGTACTGTTTATTTATTATTGTAGAAAACACAAGGGGATGCAAAACATAAAATATCATGCTAATAATAAAGGCAGTAAATTTAGCGTTATATATATAATACATAACTGAATGCCTGTTGCTTTCTCCGTAACCCCTTAAATCCCTAGGTTAAGTGTATATACCACATATTCTAACAGTAAAATATTAATTGTTTTTCCCACACATTGTATTTGTTTGTTCCGTATGATCTTAAAATAAACATATTTATTGCCGGATACATACTGCACACATTCATCTTTCTAATGTTACAGATGTAGATTTTGAATCCTTATATATAATGTACGGCAGTCTCTAGCAGCGGAGTCCCGGCTTCGATCACGGGTTAGTCCATGTGATATTTGAGGTGGACATGGTGGCACATACAAGGGTTTTTATATACGCCAATATAGATTTATATTAATCTTCAAGGATTTAATTCTTAGACACCCTCGTTTTACTATGTTATTAAATCACATGTTTTTATTGATTATGTCATTACAGGAAAGGAAGAAATGACTTGAAAGGCCTAGGCACAGGTCACATCATTTTACAAATGATGTGACAATGGATCGCAAAGTTATAGATTTCGATGGTGTGTTGAATACACTTAAAATTATTAATAGGTATTTAACATCCGCCTTCTAGAAAAGGTGGGCAATTCGTAGACTGTCTCAGAGACGACTGTTTTATCCCGAAGGATTCTGTCCCACAAAATTGATTAAAATTTTTACTTAGAAATTCCAAGCCTTCTGACATTTCGAATGTTTGGCATTACTGTATTTTTTGTCTGTAGGCCGCACCTTTCAAATTTTCGAAATATACATTTACATTCCTTCACAATCTTGCATTCATCTCCCACAAAGTAAATATGCTCGTTCCAAACAATCCTTAGATGAGTTTTGTTACCCTTGACATGACCAACTCTACCAATTTATCGACTGAACGTGAATTATACAGCCACATATTGCATACAATGGAGTGTAACTCAATAAAAACTGAGACAATGAAACGTAGTACTATAAAATTCAAATAAAAAGGATACTTCCGGTACCCATGAATCTGACTATAATTGCAGCATATATTAGGAAGTTAAGGATCAAGTTAAGCAGTAAACACCAACAAGCTCGACAGCCAGGGCATGTAATGACATCCTGACAGTGGATGGGCCAAGAGGGGATTATCGTCCATAAAAAGAGTATTGTGTACAATACGTTTAGCTGATACTTTGGAACTTGCTCCACAAAGGTGTGGATGCTATTATAAGGTGTGGATGCTATTGTAAGGTGTGGATGCTATTGTAACGTGTGGATGTTTTTGTAAGGTGTGGATGATTTATAAGGTGTGGATGCTATTATAAGGTGTGGATGTTTTTGTAATGTGTGTCTACTCTAATGTGTGTACTTCTATTTACTGTATGTATTTTGTTTTGTAATTGTGTATAGTTTGTTTTGTATTGTTATTTTTATGTATATTATATGTCCATTTGTATTTTGTGTACTAGTGTAAGGACTACTGCCACCGGGTGAAAACCCAATTGCAGTAAATAATAATAACAAAAAACCAGCCGATTGGCAACCGTCACGGAGTATCATGGTCTTCCTCAATCAACAAAGGTCCAGACTTCAATAAACTTTGTGAACTGTTCCTTCCTATGAAGTAGAGTAACTTTAAAAGAAGGACAGTAACATCGCTATAAGTAATTTTAGTTATTTCTTTGCACAAACAAAATTTGGTAGCTCGTCCCGATGGAAGAAGATACTTTAAGAATACCTGAGAACAAAGTATTGAGTAGAATACTCAGGTATAGCGATTGTCTGATTTTGGATACAGAACTCATAAGAAATGAAAACTATCCTCAGGGTGAGCGAGCGTGAAGTTTTAGCTCTGTTAGTAAATGCATCCAACGAGTAAAATTACCGTGCCTTACGGGCAATAAAACTACTTCCTCCACAAACACAGCCACCTCCAATAATTTTTATTGCAATCTCTTACATACATACTGAATGGTCGCCATCCAAACTGGCATTCACCTTCCGAGCGACAGGACGAGGGATCCAACACCATCTTGAGATTCACAACAACAGTCTTTTACGATCCAACTCTAAACGGATTACGATGACGATGATGATGATGATGATGACGGATGACGTACTGAATACAATACAAAGAAGTGATTCTGAAGAGTCTTTATTCATTCTTTGCATAAAATGCATAGAATTAATTCATAATGCCTTTTTGGTTCAACTCTTCTTCGACACTCGTTTTCGAATTACGACAAAATTCAGAGTACGTCCCGTTGAAGCCAAAGGAAAATTAACATATCCTATCAACACAAGGGTAATATCTTTTACACGCAATCCAGTTATACAGAATGCAATTTATTATTATAAAGATAAGTATGCAACTGAGAATTACATTATTTAGACGACAGAGTAAAGTTTAGATATTTGTCGTAGACGGTTAATTAGCTCATGCATACTTTGACTATAACAACGTTGCTAATCTAGAACAAAGCAAGAGCACTGCTTCAATAATTAAGGAAATGCCTAGATAGAGTCTGTCTGTAACTGATACTCTAAATTTCATTAATAAACTAATTTTATTCCCAAAAACTAATGATATCGCTCACATCAGTGACGTCATTATTAGTCCTCAAGGAACAAATTTAGCCTGAACTCGACTAATTAAGTCTGCATTAATTTTAGAGCATGAAGGCGCATACAGATACAAGTTTTATTTCCAACCACTACACGAAAGTAATTTTTATGCTCCTATATGTGCAGTGCAGAACGATCACTCATGGATGGTATCAAAGCCTTGGGTCTCTAACCTATCTAAAACAGGAAATATTTAACACAGCAAGATGTTTGGAGACAACCTTTTACATTTTAACGTTTAACGTTTTAATGCTATACAAGTATTTTAATCTGTAAAATTTTAGTGCTACTCTATAGCGACTGGCTCTTGTGTAAAAAACTAATGTGTGTATATTACTTTTTTTTTGTGTATGGCTCGACAGCCTTACATGGGCCTGGGCCTCCTCGTTTCGTCATCCATGCCCCCGGTGGGATTTTTTTTTTTTTTTTTACTAATTCCTGGGTTTTCCCCTTTTGATCCATTTTTGTTACGTATTAATCCTTTTTCGTCCTTTCATGTCACTTACGGTCCACAACCGTCTTTTTACAACACAAACATCCATGCCCCCGGTAAGATTCGAACCCAGGATCCTAGTAAGAGAGCGGCCGAAGACCCACGCCTTAGACCGCACGGCCACTGGGATCGGCTGTACATTACATTTACCGACGTAAAATACGCTGGTTATATCTTTATTTTATTATTCGCTCCCTGATGGTGGCTAAAATACGTAGCCGAAAAACGTAGCAGAATAAAATTACTTTTGGGCAGTGGTTGGAAAAAAAAAATTGTACGTCAAAGGCAACTGCACAGAATATGTGTAACATTAAATGCAAACAGTTATATCTCAGTACAGTTTAAACACGCATGTACGTAAAATATTCCCATTCATTTTGTCCTCCCATCGAGGTGGCTGATACCATTCCAGTACTACTCCAGCATTTTATAGCTAAACACAAAATTAACAGCAGTCATAACGCATAGGACAGAATTTATTCAAATGTCTCATGTTATTGACGGAGATGCAAATTCAAGGAATGACACGTATTCTGTTCCCATCTTTATGGACTACGTCACATGAAGCGTGCACGTATAATCTACCGTTGGTTGTGTATTACAGCACGCAAGCTGTTTTATAGTCTTTGTCTTTGTGGACATATCTACATTCACTGCGAGTACTAACAACATAAACAAACACTGAAACAAACAATATTGCAAATGGTGTATTCCGTGACTTAGTACTTCTTTACGTTCAAAATATCTTACGGTTTCATGACACAAGCGTAAATGTGATTTCATTTACTGCCATAAATTAAGTATGACCTTGCCTGTGATTATTTTTACCAAACTCATAAATGCTCAACATCACTACATGCAGATCTTCTACACCGATTTTAACCCAAATTGGAAAACAGGTGTGGAAGATACGGATAGAAATTTATTCTGTCCCTCCAAGTAAAGGTATGACTTTTACTTCGCAAAACTTACAAATACTCAGCACATATTTCTGGAAAAATCCTATATCGAATGTTCTCCAAATGGGATGAAAATGTAGAAAATAAGGTAAATTTTCATTTACACCTTTAAGTATGTTTTCCGCTGCATTTATTTTCATGAAACTTCGAATATAACCGTATATTCAACGGTAATAAGTCGAGACCTTCTAAATCGAGTTTTATGCACAATAGTGAATAAATATGGACGAACAGAGGCTCTACAATGTGTGAACGATTCACGTTGTGCCCGGTGTCCGAAGTTCAATTCCAGGACCTGCGAAGCCAAAGTGATTTTATAGTGCAGTGATGTTTTATATTACTAACAGGAATTCATTTTAAGTGTTGGAAGAACCAGTCAGGTATCTGGCAGGGAAAGGTTGGTGCAGCTGTAGCTCAGCGGCACGTTTTCTCAAACCACCAGTAACACGTCTGGATTTGTCAACGTCAATTTTCTGTAGTTCAAGAAATTCGCGGAAACACCAGAGACTCGTCAATATCGAGGGTGCGGGAAAAAGCGACCTAGTGTCTTATCTGGATCGTTGTGGGGAAGCGGCGTAGGGACGTTGCGTCATCAAGCTTACGGCTTCCGTTGAAGTGGACCAATGTGATTTAGACAAATTATGTGCAAATAAGAAGCCAGCCAAAATTACGGAGAACGAAGTCACAATAGCCAATCAACTTAGACTTTTCTTTATATTTGTCTCCGTGGTGGTAGCTGGAAGGCTACAGACGGTGGCAAATCGCAATATAATTTTATCGGTCTGTTTATGTGTAAATCTCGGAAAGGACGCAAATTTCATGCGCTCCACAAATGTGAGTAACTGTGTCAGCATTTGCCAATCCTGGTGGCTGTGCGGTCTAAGGCGTACGTCTGCGGCCGCTCGCTTGCTGGGATTGGGAGTTCAAATCCCGCCTGGGGCATGGCTCTCTGTTGCTTGTGAATGTTGTGTGTTTGCAGGTAGAGGTCTCTGCGACGGACCGATCCATCGTCCAGAGGAGTCCTACCTAGAGTGTGTGTGTCAGTGAGTGTGATCAGGTGCAACACTAACCATCTACACCTACAAGGAGTAGGCAGAAGAGGTCAGACTAAGAAATAAAGAAAGAAAGAGAGTCAGCATTTAATCATTAATCAGTGCATCTGTTAGTGGAATTCAACGAGAATTGTGTTTTAGAATTTGAACCTAAGAACAGCATTGTATATGCATTAAGCCGGTTACAATAAAGTAGAACGTTACGAGCATAAGAACCTGTGAAAGTGACCTTATTGAAAGGTGGATGCTAGGTTCTTTTCATGTACCTGCTACCACTAAATTATCTGTGAAGCTACCAACCGACAGAGGAGCTTGCTGTCTCGCCTCCCACACGATATCCCATCACCCGATAATCAGTTCCTCGCATTAAACTATGAAGGTGTAAACCTGCCGTCACCCGTATAATCTCCATTAAAACCATCAATATTTAAACCCTCACTCAACACAACTCCGTATAGCCATCTGGATTCATCTGGAGAGGTAATCGGCTGGAAGAAGCTGTGGGGCTCAACAAAACGAGAGACGGCACGAGCTGTCGTCAGATCAGGGAGTCGTGATGAGAAGACAAAGAGGTGAACTGGCAAAATGCCAGCCATGTCAGCTGGGCCTACGCGGTTCACATGACCACTACAAATCAAAGAATAAGATACAACTCCTCTGGTTTCATAGGTATGTGGAGACCTGTTTTATTAAGCGTGCTTTCAAGATGACCGTGCCATGGCTCAGGCGGTTAGTTGCCGGCCTCTCACCGCGGAGGCCCGGGTTCGATCTCGGGTCAGTCCATGAAGGATTTGTGGTGGACAAAGTGGAATTGGGACAGGTTTTTCTCCGAGTACTTTGGTTTTCCCCTGTCAATGCTCCATTAAAGTGGAAAAGCAGAAAAAACCTCATCTTCTTTTTAAGAAAATGTGCATTCAAATTCTCCTGTAGTCATTGGAAGAGCCGTCGTGTTGTTGGTGTTAGCCTGGTTAACATGGTTACACGAACGTTCCGCGTCTGGAGTCTAACCTACTTGTCAGGTATTTATATCGACTACGAAACTGCCATCCTCTTGTCAGTCGCTCTATGTGACGTCTCCCTTTCCTAAGTGAGCTGGTCTAGTAACCCAAATGGAGCCGGTGTCCAATCCTAAGTAATCCTGGCATATTCCATTTTCATAACTTTCTCAGAGTTTTTAAGAGACAGTGAAGTATTCCAGACACCACACGCTGTATAGGCGGTCCATAGGAGGTAATGAGACGGAATCCAAGAATTGACCGCAGCTTTCCGGCCTTTATCACGTCATTCTACAGAGTACCTTAACCATTTAAAGCCGAGTGGTAACTAAACGCACCATCTGCTGTATCATGAATAATTGCTGCATTTTTTCCACACATTATTTCATATAAATCTCGCAGTACACACAGATTATATCCCTCAACATTATTAACGGATTGATCTTTGTAATGGTCACGGACTGCATTCCCTTTGTGGCAGAAACAGAATATTTACATGTAATTTAGATAAACATGTGTCTTCAAAGGGTTAATTTCGTTTGTAGTATGAAGACGTGTTCACTATTTTACTTTAAGTAAACAGAAACCAGTAAAAAGAATAAAACAACGAACTGTAGCCAATTTAAAAAAATACTGATTTTTTTAAAGTGGCCGAGGATTGGTCGGTACAAATTCATTTCAAGCACACTAGTGGAAGAAATTATCAAAGCTTCACAGAAATTACATAACGTAAGCATATATATAACTTTTAAAAAATGAATTTACCATTATGTTAAAGCTTATTAATAAGAGAGAGAGGAATTTTGCAGCTTGGATGCAGGAAAACAAAATTTGTAATTTAGTTGACAGTATATTATATAAATATAAGAGAAACGAACTTTTTCATCTGTATCAGACTACTAAAATAGGCGTTGAGTTCTATAACTGTTCTAATTGCTACATAAATATTTAAACCCGTAATAATTTCATTCCACAGTGTTACAGAGTGAAGCATGGCTTGTCTGCACACACTGGCAGATATACCACACAGTCTCACCTCACCGGGCACTGGTCTTGGAAAGGGAACAATGTAGCTCTTCAGACATGGCAGGATCACATCTTGTGTAAGCAGCGAAACCCCCAGTGTACTGGCCTAGCAACTTCAACACAAACTTTGAACTTACACTTTTCGGTTCACCGCAAATCCCACAAGGCAATGTTACGCGTGAACACTGTAGATCAATAACACAGGACATGCGAAAGAAACCACTGGAACTTGTGGGTGATGTAATGGCTTCATTCACCAAACTTGTTCTACACGTGCCTGCTTTTAAGTCCACAGATAATAGAAATAACTAAAGGATTTGAGCAGATCCCGGTGACCGTGTGGTCTGCAGGCGTTCTACTGCAGGGATTGCGGGTTCGAATCCCACTGAGGGCGTGGATGTTTGTCTCTTGTGATTGTCGTGTTTTGTGCAGGTAGCGGCCTCTGCGACGAGCTGATCACTCGTTCAGAGGAGTGCTATCGAGTGAGTGTGTGTGTTCTACAAACCTCAACACTGAGGCGGCCAAGGCCCGAGTTGGGCTGTTGCGCCACAAGAAAAATAACTTGACTCTTATTCAGGTGGTAACTGCTTCAGTTATCTGTCGACATGCTGGTTTTATAAAGGCGTTTCACAGTTCTCATTTTTAAAAATTAAAAATACTGAAATAATAAGCCTAATGTAAAATAAGTTACGATCACATTCATGTCACTTTAGACTTACAATTTATAGTTATAATTACGTAAGAATTTCCACAATTTAGCATCGTAACATTATAAAACAAAGCCAAAGAGTATTTGTCATTAACAGAAATATCCACGTGGCTACACAATACATACGTTACAATGGAGTGTTCTGTTTTCATCTAAGCATGTATAGGTTTCTATAACGAATACAGACACAACAGAATGAGAGCCACATGCCCGCACTGGTTTCTCTCCGACCTCAGGGGCTTTCCATCAATCGTTTTTCTTCTTCTTCGTCCTCATAGTCAATATAGCTAAACTTCTGTTTGCGAGGAAAGAATTGGCTGGCCTCAGCGGCATTACAGTCGGTCTGAGCAGAAATTCCAAATAACAAGCAGCACAAGCCATGTCTGGGGATTTAACACAGGTACACACACATATGTATAGAACACTAAAAGTACATGTTAAATTTATGTCGTTTTATATTTTCATTATTATTTATATTATTCTTTATATATACATATATACATTTATAAATCCCACTGAAAATCCTTACGAAAAGTTATTTATTTTTACATTTTAACGAAGGTCTACCAAATACGCAGCTTACTGCCAAACCAGATGGAAAATGACTGTGATCAGTGTATAGGAAAGGATTTAGAAGAAGACGAATGGTACTTATTTAAAAGTGATATACCAGTATTTAATAAAAAGAAGGCTAACTGGATTGGTCACATCTTTCGTAGGAACTGTCTTCTAAAATACGTTATTGAAGGACAGATAGAAGGAAGGATAGAAGTGACAGAAGAAGACGTAGGCAGCTACTGGATGATCTTAAGGAAATGACAGGATACCAGAAATTGAACAAGGAAGCACTAGATGGCACTCTGTGGAGAATTCGCTTTGGAAGAGGATATGGATCTGTCGTAAGACGGAATGAATACCGGCGTTTAAATGGAGGCAATTTTGAAAGTAATTAATTTTCTTCAACTGCACAGGTAATATAGCTTTGAATGGCGGATCACCGCGATGGACTAATTGAAACGCATGTGAACAGAAGGAGCATTGTTATCTTTGGCTTACTATTCCAGTATCTGTGTGCTGTGACTGAAAAAGAAAATCACGTACAATGTCAGTAAACTCACCTGATCTCTAGGAAGAGATTCAAATGCACTACACCCAATGCAGGTGACAAAGTGCTGGAAACTGTGCTGAATTAACTAGCGGAAAGTGATAAAGTATGAAAAACCGCCAACAGGGTAGATTCTAATTCTTTCGAGGTTTCAATCTTCGGCTAACACCCAAATTAAAGTTTGCAATGCCCCTAAACTGACACGCTCGGTTAGTGCAAAGTCTGCAATATCTGTAGGCCATTATCATTTTTATATGTTTCCAATACATGTACATAACTATGTTGCATTAATACCATTGAATGACGAGTATATAACATAAGCTCATAGTCGCGCACCTATATCCTATGGAATTATTTTCGTGTAAAATTTATTTCGAAAATTATGATACCCAAATTCTCCACATGTCGATATCGTTGTTAACGGATCGCAATGCTGATAGGCCGCTCTGCCATACGTACACGATAAAACAGGATAAGAAGAAATTTCTTGTGGGAGAATTGAGAAATCCCGTATGGTTATGATATATGTGGACAGCAAACATCTATCTGACGCCTGGAACATAAGCAAGCCTTCATGCTTCTCACCTTAACACATCGCGTATCGGCAAAATGCAGCTTTTAAATCTAAATTACATGTGTAGGAAATGAGATCTCATTTTAATTCTGACATGTTTATTATACAATAGTATTCTTCCTCAAAATGCTTTAAATGCAGTACCTGATGAAGTCTGGAAATAGGGCAGGAACATGTAGTACCAACTGAAGTTGAATTATAAAGGTTGAGTTGTAAATGACGATTTGTATATTATTTTCCTTTTTGTTGTTACGTGTGTGTGAAATATGGCGTCTCACATTAAGCAACGAAATCGGTATTCGAGGACAGGATGATGAGAAAAATGTTTGGGCTTCATAGGAAGAAAGGAAGAGGAGGCTAGGGGAATTTCATAATGAGGAGTTTTATGAGCTGTAATCATCAACAGCTTTGTTGACGTGATCGATACAATATGGGTCCAAAAGACAGAGCATGCGGCGCGTTTGTTCGAGAAGAGAAATGCACACAATTTTTGGTGGGAAAACCTGAAGAACAGAACATCTAGAATAACTACATCTAGATAGAAAGATAATATTAAAATGGGTCTTAAAATACATGGAATGAGATGGCGTGGACTTGAATAGGACCAGTAGGAGTTCCCGAAAACTCGGCACCCAACTACTTTCTAACGTTGCGTGTTAGCCCATAAAACCGAAGATTTTACGCGTATCACAGCGGAAGCCTGATCATCGTACTATTAGCTTCACACAAAAACGTGCTCTGTGGAGTTAGTTAACCTAATGAAATATACTACCAAGAAATACGAACTCAAGTTATATAAAATTACAAACCTCAGTTTACTAATTTGTTGCTTATTTAACGATGCTGTCAGTAGCTCAGTTTATATGCTCGTAGCGTAAAATATGGGCGCATGCTTTAACAGGGCGAAACCGCGCTTTTTCGCAGAGTGTAGTTGTGAATTTCATATAATTCTTCTAATGAATAGTGATTCTTTCTATACATAATATTACTCGATTTTTCAGGTTAGAAATGAATTTTTAAATATTTTTAACTTCGAGCTACAAAGTGTTCAGGCCGTATGAAAAATTCGTCTACGTTAGTGTGAAAATAATCCATAAAGTATAGAAGGCATATGTTAGAGGTGTCCCACACGTCTCTGAACACAGGTCAACAGTATTTGATCTGTGTTTCTTTGTCTAATTCTGCTGAAAAACGTTGAAATGTTCTAATTTGCCGCGTGAGTTACCTGATTTTTAATTCCAATTGAAACACGGTCTAATAGAATAGACGCACGAAATCGGCATCCAGTCAAATTGCATGAGCGTAATATGGCCTAAAATGACGTTGGGTTATACAACTACCTTCGTCGGTGGAACAGAATTTTTATTAAGAATCTGTCACTAAGCTAATCAAAAAAGAAGTTCATTGCCGTTTACACAACAGCCCGGCACTGGCCACACAAATCCTTTACAAACCGCCACTTATTTTACATTTAAACTCCATTTTATTATTATCCTTTCCGTACATCTGTCACAGGTCGTGTAGTTGGTCTACATTTGTTGTGTTCTCTGATTAAAATCAGTCGATGCTACAGAGTTAGCACCTTCATATTTCTGGAAGTCATCTTGTGTTCGAGGCATGCAATTTGGAAAGATACTCCAAGTTATACTGGGACAACTAATCAGTTATTTGTATTTGACTATTCACCTTCTTTCATCACACGTTGGCAGAAAATGGACAATTTAAAACATCCTTTTAGTTAACTACACTTTTTGAAAAGATAAAATTGTGTTTTCAAATATAAACACTGGAAACCACAGTACGTCACTTATATGATGTAAAACATTATGTTTTCTTCACTTTTATCTTCAATACTGCAAGCCTTGCTATTTTTCGCCTCTTTATTCCTAAATGAAGTTTACTTCTTAGGTCACAGAAAAGTTAATGAAAAATGACATCTAAATACAAGGTGTTCCTGTTTTCAGATACTCAGTAAAGCGTGTACTTAAAAACTTGCCTACACATGTCCAAATGTAATTTTGTAAACTCACAAAGCATTGATATATAGTTCGTTGTAACCTAATTAGAATATATATATACATATATATATGGTGCTCATTTCATCAACAAAGTAAGCGGAAAACTCCCTTGCATACTGAATAGCCACCGAGACCGCAGGCCCCGGAGTTATTATGACAATAAATTAAATAAAATGTGACTGAAAGGTCCCCTGTACAATGTTACTGAAACGTAAATCATTGTGCCAAATACAGCTGCTTGTGTTATTCGTTCTGCAGTCCACAACAACTGCCTTTATTTCGCTTCAATGTAGAACTTGCTTTCTTAAGCGTATCTCTGAATTAAGAATTACACTAGAAAAACGCGTGAATGGGATCGAAAATAGTAAGTCACACAAATTACAAAACCTGTATATCCTGAAAGGACAGAGAAAGGAAGAATGAAACAGATAAGGATTTAAGTTCTAAAATTTTACAGTTACACTTACAGTTGTAGAAGAAGAAGAAGAAGAAGAAGAAGAAGAAGAACATTAAAAGAGAAGAAGTAGCAGGAGATTCAGGATGACATGAAGAGGAAAGAAAAAGAAATAGTGTAAGAAATGTGGAAATAAATATTACTGCATAATTAAGAAAACTTAAAATTAAGAATGGGCCACCAGATATTAGTTCCTTAGGACTGTTGGGAATAATCTAGTTATTGATATAAAATACTGAAAGGTTAGCCACCTTCTTTAAGACTCTGTACTTCACTTCTTGAGTTACTTTTCCCAGCATTTATTTTAGTAAAAAAAATGTAATAATTTAAGAAAAAGATGGAATTTATCTTATTTTTCGTGGTGAGATGGAGACTATGCCTCTTGGAATTGGGAATTGTAATGAACTCACTTGTTATCTCCCGGATGATAGAAGAATGAATATAGAGCATTATTTGAATGACGTATGACTGTGGAAAGTGGTAGCCGGAAAACAATTCTGTTTTCACGCAAAAGGAACCAAATAACACTCTTCTTGGACTGCCTGACCCTGAAGACGAAGGCACTTGCAGCCACATATCAGCTTTAATGCCCATTTGTATATTTTAAGACTAGTTTTGAAAATTTAGCGAGTTGACGTGAAATAAGCCGCTATGGGCTAAGTTGTAGGAAGTATTCCGCACATTTAATTTGCTCTTAATTTCACAAATTTTAATTTTGTTTATTTCATAAACAAACACTTAAAACTGCCTACATTTTCAAAAGATGTACTGTCAGCACAAGGATATATTACGCAGTCAAATATGATGAGTTAAATATAAGAATGAGATACAGTATGATATTGACACATGGTTCACTCATATTTAACAGTGGTAACTAATGACACAGCGATCCCAGTGGCCGTGCGGTCTAAGGCGTGGGTCTTCGGCCGCTCGCTTACTAGGATCGTGAGTTCGAATCCCACCGGGGGCATGGATGTCTGTCTCTTGTGAGTGTTTTGTGTTGTCAGGTAGAGGTCTCTGCGACGAGCTGGTTCCTCATCCAGAGGAGTCCTACCGACTGTGGTGTGTCTCAAATGTGTGTGACCATGAAACCTCCACGAAACGAGGAGGCCCAGGCCCATATAGGGCTGTCGAGCCATAAAAAAAAAAGTAATGGCACAGAGATCCCAGGGGCCGCGCGGTCGAAGATGTGGGTCTGCGGCCACTCGCTTGCTGGGATTGTGTGTTCGAATCCCGCCGGGGGCACGGATGTCTGTGTGTTGTCAGAATAAAGGCCTCTGAAACGGGTCGATCCCTCGTCCAGGGTAGTCCTACTGAGTGTGTGTGAGTGTGTCATTGAATGTGATCAGATGCAACATTCACCCTGTACAGCTACGATGTGTATGTAGACAGAGGTCAGACTAAGAAAAAAAAAGACAGAAAAAAATAAATAAAGAAGAACTAATGGCACAGGATCCAGTAGAGAGTGTAATAGTTATTTCTGCTCATTGTGTTATGAACGGAGCGTGTTTGAATGGTTTAAGAATCGAGACCCGACTGAAAGCCAGTCACTGATTCCGTTTGTCTACGACGTAACCATCTGTGCTTCAAATCAAATACACTAGAAAAATCGGCCAAGTAAAAGAAGTACGGATCTAAAGGTATTCTTTAGAAAGTAAAAAGGAATGCCTTGTAAAGTTATCACATTTCTACATTTACCTGTGAGCCAGTATCAGCGTCTAAACCATGGACTCAATCCTGCGGACTGCCAGATTGTACTGTTGCCCGAGGCCACATTATTAAATTAAGTGTACAATATAAAAATTACACAATAATTTAGGCGGTTATGTATACAACTTACTGTTACTTTTCCACGTGCGGCCCGAGAACTAGGCCACAAAACGGGTGTGGCTCTTTCCCATATAAAAGCTGGGCGCCCAGTTTCTAAACTTGTGGGCAGGCAGGTCTTTTTGTAGACTCCTTATGGCAGACTCCGCTGGATTGTTGGTAATACAGTTCTGGTTATCGCAAAAAAATGACTGATACTTTAGCTGCACTTTTGCAAGCATCTAAAGTGTGCTGGCTAAATACTTATAGCAGTTGAACGAGTTCCACCCAACAGTTTTAGAGGAAATGAAAAACACATTTTATTCCCAACAAATTTTTTGCGCATATCTTAAGGATCTAGAGGTAACCAAAAACGATAATATTTCTACTGTGCCACCACATAATTAGAGAATAATTAGGCCAACTTTTTATTGCGCAGACTTACAGAAATTTTCCGAAGTCTCGGAGGAAAGGGCTGCCACAATTTTTACCTTGAAGTCCCCTTCAAATGTCCGCATATTTCTACCATACCGCACGGTGTCAGATTCGAGGTTACGGTATTCGTTATAATAGCCGGGAGAAGCTCCAATTTCGCAAACAATTTGACAGCTTCAAGTAAACGTATATAGTCCAAAAATCCCATTTGGATTAAAAGATAATTTAGGTTATCACGAAATGTAATCTCAGAGCCATTTTCTTCTTTATTAGAAGAGCTGGCCTCGATACATGATTCCGGGGTTTTGGGGCACAATGGGCCGACTAAGGCCTAAGTGCGGCCAATTGTATTCTATTCTATTCTGGAAAGTAATTTACTAAAAGCATAAGAATTTACAAAATAATTAGCAACATAAACAATCTAGCTGAAGGGAAATTACAGGAGAAACATTAAAAACATTACTATTTATTTTTATTTAGCTTCATTAATATTCTTTGTTTACATTTTTCCTTAACAGCAAACCGCCCACTTTAATTATGTTTCAGGTACATGTAATATATAAAATTTGCTTTTCTTATACCTGTATAGACCAAAATAAGAACTCAGTAATGATCAGTATGTTCCTTTTATCAGTGTGGCAAAATAAATTTTAATAAATTTAACATCGGTTCCTAATTGTTGGTCACACAATCCTCTCATCAGGATTGAGAATTGTCGAAGGGGCATGAAACCCGGAATTTCTCACGAGATAAGTCGCTGAATATTAGGAACAAATAAAAATCTATAAATGAATTCATAACTATACAATGCAGTAAAAATATTTATTTTCTTTAGAGTCAGTGAAATGATGGAGGATATCTTAAAAACAAATAAATTTATCGCCCGTTATTCAACTTTAAGGCTTATCATCCACTTTGTGACCTTGTAAAATACCAACTAAATGTACATTTTATATAAATTTACTTAACGAAGTGAAGATGGCTACGACAGTTTGGTACTGATCTTCAAATGAAATTCAATAAATCTGGCTCCAAAAAGATGATATTCACGAAATTAGACCTTACATTCTGCAACAAATGCTATACGATTTCTGTATATCTTTGGTGTCTGATGATGCACTTAATTTTCATTTGTCTCCGTAAACTTCCAAATGCGCTCACACTTTGTATTTTCCTTTGTTTCACCACTTTCGCGTTCTTCCGCTTTCCTCTCACTTACTTTCTTCAAATTTGCATTAACTGGAAGTGGGGTACGTTTCTTGCTGTCTCATGCACTGTAGTTTTTTCACTCACATATGAGTGCTTCCCCTTTTTGCGATAAATTTCCCTTTTCACATTATCGATTCATCTTTTCTTGCAGTAAAAACTGTACTTCAGAGTAACTGGAAAGAATAAATCTAGAAAATTTACATGTCTGTAGGAGCAAGGAAAGAAGGCTCTATTTCCTGTCCTCTTATCATGCAATGCTGAAAAGTTAGTACTATAACTTATTTATATAAACATATTTATTTTAAAATATATTTTAGAGATCTCTGGCCAAACATGGATATCATTTTTATGAAATTATTTGCGTCTAAGAGCAAGAAAGTAACAAGGGGATATGCAAAGTTGCAAAACGATAAACATTGTAAATTGTACTCTTCAGTGATGCTGTAAGAATTAAGGATAGGATGTGGAAGGGAAACACAGCACACAAAGTATACGAGAAGTGTTTACACTTTTTAGTCCTGAATGTAAAAGACATCTAGGTGACTGAGACCTAGGCGGAAGGATAACATTAAAATGGGGGATTACAGAAATTCCACAGTACGGACTGGATTACGGCAATTCAGGATCGGGTCCACGGTGTAGTTCGTGTGTGATGTTCTAAGTGCAGTGGGGAATTTTGTGATAATCTAAGCGACTAACATGTATTTGACCCGAGGTATCATCTAGATAATTTCCCACACGCCTGTGAAACTACATACACTTTGTGAAGGATCACAGTGCATGTTGCATGAACCCGGTAACCACCGTAGGCTAATAAGAGGAAATAGGGCAATGAGAAGCTAATAATAATAAGAACGTTGTAACAGCGAGGCAGCAACGCATATAGATAGGCTCTTTATTACTTCCTGTCAGTAGTTCCCATTAGGAGCCCCGTAGGTGTTCCTACACATTCTTAAGTGTTTTGAAAGTCATTTTTCTCACCTTGGACTGTTGTATTTGGTTTCGCTAGGTCTTCATGCAGCTCTGATTAACTGAGTCTGTGATTCACAGACTTACATCTTTGTGAGTTCTGTACACTGAAAGATGCATCGAGAGTACCTCGTCTGAAAAACTGCGTTACGAAGCAAGCACAATAATATATCGCACAAGACTAACGAACATTCCCTTTGAAGGCCAAAATTCTCATAAAATGTGTTAAAAGTTTTAGAATTTGGTTTAGTGTATATTTTTCGGTCAGTGAAACCGTTTCTAGACATGGCAACTTTATTCGGTGATGGTGAGTTCCTAAATAAATTGTGGTTAAGTTCGGCACCGAAATTTTTTCAAGACGAGTAAAAGTTAAGAGTTACGATTTTTCAACATATTAAAAGCCTTCCCAGGAACAGAAAAACGAAAAGTGACAGGGCAATCGTAATGAACAAAAGCATCTATGACAAACTAAAAACGTACTTTAGAGAATCGTGATTATTCTTCCGTTTGTCTGACGACGAAAGGACAGATTAGCATACATTTTTCATATAAGTCATCATGTTTCGGCTTGCAAAAGACAACAACATCAGTGAACAATTCAAAAATTGTCTATTTTATGTGGAATGACGTCTAGATTAATTTTCAAACTCCCAAAAACGCTTGTTATCTTATTTGACGCTTCTATTATGACTGGAAAAGACGCAGGACTTGTAACGTCATTAGCAAAGCATGTCGGTGATTATTCTTATCCTTTTATTTGTTCTCTACTCTTCATCAAGTGTTACCATTTACCATATATTACAAGCAATGTGGAATACAAATGAAAAGTGTTACTGAAGTTGTTAACTTCATTCTTAACGCCATTAAATGAAATACATTCTAAATTGTTTCTGAACGTACTCCATGTACGTGGTGGTTTGGTCACATGAAAGAATTACTGTCTTAGTCGTGGTTGTTTTTATGACAGATTCATCGTGTGTCTGAATAAATATATAACGTTATTAATATATTTTCCGATATCCAGTTGTGATATATAAACAGTTTATATATCAGAACGGAATGTCATTGATAAAGATATTGCCTGCCAGTCAGGCCCCATACATCAATCAGTGCAAGAGTACCAAAAGAAATATCCTTAACTGCAATGCCAATATCTCCTTTAATAATTTGCTTCTACTGCAATAAAACTCTTCTTGGCAGGAAGCAGTAACATTATCGTAATTTCATACACATACTTAATTGTGAACTCACTAAAATGAGTTAATTATGAAGCTGTAAAATTTAGAGTCTTTATTGGTGTTATATTTATATTTATTATTATCATTATTAAAATATCTTAAAATCAACTCGAACTATATTAACGTGCCTAGAGCATTTATAATATAAAGTATACTTTATCACCCATTAAGTATTTTAAAAACCTTATAATTTTTCAGAATCCATAGATGCGAAATGTTAAGCTTTATCGTAAGTAATTACAGGTCCTGAAAAATAGGTTTTACTTATGATGTACGGAAATCAGAAGTCTCGAAAGGGGAAGATTGTGAAATACCTTTCCGGAAGATCTAGAGTTGGAGAATTCGAAGCTTGAAGCGTTCGACCATATTGATTTAAATACAACTGAAGTTGAATTTACTTAATTTAATTCAAGCTCAATTACAATGAAAAGTTTGTAGAACTAAGGGAGTACGTATAGTGGAATATAAATGTTTGGAAACATACGTGTCTGAAAACAGTTTTGAAGATGAAGTAGCAAAAACGTAGAACACGTTGCCAGTACAATTTTATGGAATAAAAAATTACAGTCGTGGTTCTAACAAATTCTATGAGACACAATCGTTCTTGAGAAGCTAAGAGTTTCGCAGCTCGTCAATAAAATCCCTGTATTCCACGGAACCCGAAGGTTCAGTACTGTGTTCACAAAAGTCCGCCACTGTTCGTGTCCAGTCCATGCCATACCATCTTATTTTTTAAGATCTATTTTAACATTATTTTCCCACCTAATCCGATATTTGCGAACTTGTCGCTTTCCTTAAAGATCCCCCGTCACTAAACACTGCATGAATTTCTTTTTCACCCCATGGTTGCCACATGCCCCATCCATATCATTCTCCTCGATTTAATCACACAAATAAAATTTACTGAGGATTACAAACGAATAAGCTCCTTATTATGCAGTTTCGGCCCCCTTTGATCAAAGTACCTTTCTTAGCACACTTATTCTCGAAGACCTTCAGACCATGTTTTTCTCTTAATTTCGGAGACGAAGTTTCACGCCTATACACTTTCAAAATTTTATTTTCTGGGACGAAATATGTAAAATTACATTTATAAATAGACTTACTGCTGAATGCAGAGTTGGCTGTGTTATCCTTAAGATAACATTTACAAACATGATATAAACTTATTAGCTCTTTCATCTGCAACTTTCTCATTAAATAACATTTTACTTGAAATGTTTTGAGATATCACAGAAATAACAAATAGAATCTTAACAGAAGTTGAGAGATGCATAACCAGAGCAGATGTTTCTCTCAAACGTTTGAAAGCCAACCCTCAAAGAAATGAACCACCCCTTGTTTATTAGTTTATTAACAACGTGTTTTCAAGCGTAGAATTTACACCGAGTCACCTGATTTTCAGTGTAGAGTTACAGAGAACGTAAAAGGTTCCGTAGGCTATTACTTTGTGATGCTGTAGAACAACCACTATAAAGAAATCAGTTTATTCGACCTCAGGGCAGGGTATTTAAGCCGAAACCAACAGTCAACTGTATGGTTATGCACACTATTACACCGTAGCCCTGTGACTTGTTTCAGTTCGGAATATTTCAGAGACAATGACGTTTAGACTCTTGTTATGGTTTCTGGGATGTTGCTCGGCTGACTGCACAGCAAATACCTAGGGCAAAAGCATAAAAGAGAGGAAAATACTAACGTACATCCATATTATAAGTGGAATTTGATTCTGTCATCCAGTTAGTTTATGCAGTCCACAACCGCAGGCGCTTTGAACAGCGCGACTTCGGTGATACACATAGTTTAAGGGGTCCACGACAGCTAGCTATTTGAACCGCGCGACTTTTGTTATCCAGTTAGTTTAAGAGGTCTTTGAACCGCGCTACTTCTGTGATCCAGTTCGTTCAGGCGGTCCACGACGACTAGCTCTTTGAACCGCGCGACTTCTGTGATCCAGTTCGTTCAGGCGGTCCACGACGACTAGCTCTTTGAACCGCGCGACTTCTGTGATCCAGTTCGTTTAGGCGGTCCACGAAGACTAGCTCTTTGAACCGCGCGACTTCTGTGATCCAGTTCGTTCAGGCGGTCCACGACGACTAGCTCTTTGAACCGCGCAACTTCTGTGATCCAGTTCGTTCAGGCGGTCCACGACGACTAGCTCTTTGAACCGCGCGACTTCTGTGATCCAGTTCGTTCAGGCGGTCCACGAAGACTAGCTCTTTGAACCGCGCGACTTCTGTAATCCAGTTCGCTCAGGGGTCCACGAAGGCTAGCTCTTTGAAACGCGCGACTTCTGTGATCCAGTTCGTTCAGGTGGTCCGCGACAGCAGGCTCTTTGTACCGTGCTGCTTCTGTGGTCCAGTTGGATCAAGCGGTCCATGACCACGGGGGCTTTGAACCGCGCGGCTCCTATAATGGATATAAGAGTTTCAGATGTTCATATTATCTACACCGTCTTCTAGGTCGAATGCGGTTTCACGTTCGAGTCCCATCAATGCATCTATTATTCCTCGACAGCTGACTTCCTAATTTTATATGCGTCCTGCCAGGTGCAACGTGAAATTTCCCCCTCTGTCATTCGGTACAAGTGGAATAAATCGCAAATTGCTAAACTTGATTCTTCCTTTGATGTTATAGAGATAAGAAACTTCACTGTGTGACGTGATAAAGAGTAGAGATGTGCGATTCTATGCTTTTGTAATAATGGCAGTACCACAGAAGTTCATGAGATGGTTAGGCTGAGTGTTAGCAGCGAAGGTAGTCACTGCTATAATTTGATTAACAGTCACCACTATTGCCGTACGAGCGGTGCAAAGGCAAGGGCAATTCACTATTGACTGAAAATAATGCTGATTGTCACGTGGAATAATAAATTAAATAGAAGGCCTAATTAATTTTTCTTCATATATAACATTTAATAAAGTGTTTGTTCTTATAATGTTAGAAAAAAATAAAATTCGAAATTGACTACATTTCTGACTATTGTTGACTGAATCACAAATTCACAGTGATTGACACAGAAGTTTAAATCGTAATTTGCCAATTGTGGCAGCAGCAGGTCAAAAAATGTAATGTTAATGCAGCTCGAAGATAAACTTTAAACCAAACGCTGAAGTCTAATAATGAGTAACAAGACACGCAATGTACGTACGAGTATAACGTAAAACTGATGCGCGTTTGCGTAACCATTTTTGAGGTGGAGAAGCAATAAGTATTACATATTCTGAGAGTGTGTGTAGCCTAATTATGCAGCATGCAAAGCGCACGAACTGTATTATATTGTCATCTTTGGTCTGTCTCACTCTACCATATTTTTCCACATTATCTCATAAACAGCACGATTTTCGGAAAAAATATGGAACGTAAAATATGTTTTGATTTTCTCTACAACTTTTGTCGAAATATTTCTTAATTTAAAAAGAATTCAGCGAGATATTATCATAAGTGTACATAGGTGTTCATATAAGTACCCGTTATTCTTGTCAGATTTTAATGAAAATTGTATTTTCTTGACATACTGCCGAAACATGCTCAAATATCACATTTAATGAAAATCTTTCCACTGGGAGACGAGGTTTTCAAAGCGGACGGACATACATACATACAGACGGACAGACAGACATGACGGAGCTAATAGTCGCTTTTCGAAATTTTGCAAAAGCGCCTAAAAATAAACAGGTCAAAAAGTGGCATTAATAGTGCCCAGGAATTAATACACTCACGTACAAAAATTAAGGTTTGGGAAAAGGTAACTGAGGGGAGAAAATAGCACCTACCATTGGATGTTATAAATGTGCCATGTACAGCAGCGATTAAAATCACTTCAGCACCAAATTGGTTAATATAAAGCAGCTACATTGGCAGCGACTAGGCATTTGAAGCTAATCGGCGTCTCAAATCACCGCCATTTGAAACTCCGCAGCTCTAGTGATCACTGCAGTGTCTAGTCAGTGAAATGCAGAAATTCGACCCCAATAACCGCTACATCAGATAAGGTGTAATTAGCAGTAATGATCAATTTCGAGTACCGGTTATTATATCGATGTTATCGATATAATTTTATCTCTCATCTGTAGTAACAATCGTGGACCGATATGAGCTGGTGTATATAGACACGGAGAGGAGCTACTGAGGCCTTCTGCAAGCTTTCATACCTGCACTCACGCCTTCATGTTCCATCCACACTACAGACGCATACTAGAATAAAAGAGAGACACAGTCACCACGTCTGTGCCAGTCTGTCCTACTAAACTTCGACCCAATCAAAGGATTTTAAAGGACCTCTGTATGAACCGTATACCACTAGAAGTCATCCTTCTTTCATGCTTTTTTATTAACTTGTTAGTATTCTATTAATAACACCGACATGGCTGCCTTGCAAACTTCTGAAATACGAGCAACACCACTTCCACCACTAGAAGCCTATGATGCTGAAAATTTCTGCGGTGATTTGCTGATCAGATTGTCTGCGCAGTGTAAGGTGTCTACTGTCCACTACCGCTCGAAACACTGGGAGCGTAGTTTCGAAATCCACTTGCAGCATGGATGTGTGTGTGTGTGCAGTTTTGAATACGATAACAATACCAACAAATGCACAATAGTATTTTGATGTAGTTTTATTACAGGTATCCTCCAACTGTTTCGGCCACTTACGTGACCGTCTTCAGGGAGGTATAAACAAGAATACAATTACAAAAGAGTCAGAACCATTCCACCATTGAAAATAATCATATAATCAGAGTATAAATTCAGTCGTTAAAAGGTAAACATGTTGGAGCATACTGTGTAATAAAACTACCTCAAAACACTATTGTGCATTTTTTGGTATTGCTATTGTATTCAATTGATTAATGCATGGAATATGGACATTATAAAAAGTCTGCAAATTTGTTTGTTTTTAATGAGCAGAAAGAGGCATTAATAATGACTAATCTCTCGCTAAACAGTCCTGCTGAATATCAAGAAACGAGATTAGAAAATGCCGAGGAAATGGAAGACGGGTCGCACTGGCTTGTAGCGCCTTGCAGACAGATGTATGGATAGATTAGACATCTTTGTCATATATAAAATAACATAATTGCACAGTGCTAAATTTGTCTGGTTTGATGTGCTGGCCAGTGATCTATAGGAGAAAAGTACGAGTTTTTAAGGGGGTTAGAATATGAAGGTACAGGTCAGGTTGTCCCTATGCATGCCATGGTGGTATACGGTTGACTGGAAGTGCAGTTCCACTCATTCTTAACCTCAGTAGATGGGGGCGTAGTCTGTGTCACGTCCGGCCGTTTAACCCTTATTATCCATTGAGTAGGAAGATGGATGGGCCCCAGACCCGATTTGGAATCTATGGAGAAAAAATATCTCTTGCCCTTGCTGCGAATCGAATGCCGATTCCTTGGAGACAGCCCACAGCCTAGTCACTGAGCTAGTAAGGCTCCACAAATATAAAGGTCCTATGTACAGTTCTTTGTATTATGTTTGCGTGTTGCTACAATTACAAATAGAATATGACGTTGTAGGCCCTATCTGTGAACGCTATGAAGACATTCTTATGCTCGGCACTAGGTGGAGGTGAGATGTCAGCTTCATGCTCAAGCCGCTTTACACTCAAAGCAATAACTCCCAGTACTCATTGAATAAGAGGATGGGTGGGCCCCAGAGAGGTTCTACAAATTTAGAAGACGGGGAAAATCCTCTCTCCTACAGGAGATGAAAGAATTTCTCGATTGTCCAGCCCGTAGCCAAGTCACTATACTTACTGAGCTATTCCAGTTCGTAAAATTACGGAAACGGTTACTTACTTGTGTATAATACACGGCAAATTTATCGTCACCCAAACCTAGCTGGTTAATATTAAGCAGATTAATGGGTCAACACATTGGTAAATTGCGTTATTTATTGACGCTGTCAATTGCTGAGATCAAATTGCGTCGGTGGTAGATGAGTGAATGAGCCTGGAATATCGGTGTATTGTTACTGACAGAGAAAATCCTACCTACTCGTAGAAAACCTAGCCAAGTCCTACTCTGTCCGCCAAAAATTCCACTCGGACTGGTCTGGGATTGGACAAATGTCTCCGCGGTGACAGGCCGGCGACTAATGGCCTGAGCCATTGTTCGGACTCCCCGTACAAATCGGACAAATAAAGGAATACAGGCGTTGTACAATCTTTTGTAAAACAATTCTGGGAGAGAATTCATTTCACTTATAAGTAAATGGGTTATGTAAGGTATTACTGCTTACAGCCGAGATATATTTTGTTAAGAACTTGGAAAAATTCATTCCACTTTGAACTCACAAATGTTTTTGGCAGAGAGGATTCAGCATTCTAGAACAAAAGAACATTCACATATTTATAGTAATGAATGGCCTGTTGCTATTTTATGCGACTAGTCGACATCACAAAAGGGCATCACGATACTGTAAGTTAGAAGTAACAGGAGTCCCTGTCAAATACAATGATAAATTTTCACTTTGCTAGGTTGTCATTCTGACAGTCACGCTTGGCAATAGAAAAATGTCCAAGGTTGAACCACAAATCGGAAAAATCAATTCATCTGCACGTAACATGCCATGCTGTAGTGGAAAGCCTACGAAGTAGTAAGGGTAATTCTCCTGAGATTAATGCTATCAACTCTATAGCATGTTCTGGAAGCAAGCGCAGGATATGATTCTTGTAACATGACTGTATCTTGTGGGATTTGACACCGTGCAGTTATGTAGGCTGAGAGAGACGGTTCGGAGGAACATGCCACTTCTGTTCAGTGCTGCCTGAATTGGCTCCTAACGTCTATTATAACTATTTCTGAAAGATTGATAATTCTTAGCAACATTTCATACGAGGTTATACTGAATGTTATGCTGAATGGTTCAATTTATTCATGCACATAAACAAAGTGGCATTTTATAAAGCTGCATGCTCCACCACGTTAGCAATGAATGTTGAAAGTATTTTATTATTGACAATAAAATGTGGATTATATACTTTTGAGGCACAAAACCCTCGGGACTTGAAAAGCATGCTACAAAACCCAAAGCTTCCTAACTCACACTTCAAACAAAGGATTTCTTAAAAAAAAAACTAATGGCATTCCTTTAATTATAATAAGATATTTATATTATTGCAATAAGAACAATAGCGCATATTCAAAGATATTTAAGGGTCTAAATATGCAACAATAAAAATTCCGATTCAAATGTCTATGACAAGGAACTTCCTAAACTATGCAGTACAGGACTCTGTTTGGTTAAACTGTATTGCCAGAATCTTTGTTTATGAACAAAAATAATAATGTGATTGTGAATTACATTAAGAAAACAGCAAGCCACATTTTCCTCCAGTCACTGGCCTGTCTGTGTCAACTTCTGACTTTTTACTTTTATCTCTTTCTGCTAGAAGGTTAGCTTTTCTTCACTTTGATGCTTTTTCTTGGTCGGTTTACATTGGAAATTATGTCCTAAAGTAATGACAGCTTTTGTAGAATACTCGTATATACATTTATGAAAACTACATAAATTATACATCCAACGCAAATTACTACATCTACTCAATTATAATATATACATTATTTATGTACATATATTATTTTATATTATGTAAATGACTGTACAAATTAACTTTTAATTTAAAATTGCCACATTCAAACACTTTGACACTGATAAACTGGTATTATTTACAAAAGCAACAACAGTAATTCAGCTAGTTTGTAGCTTTCAACCAATCAATAATTCCTTGTTTAACAACTGTGAACAAGTATTCAACAGTTCACGCTTTGTACAAAAAATTTCTTTTCAAACAAACACAGTCATTTTCAGAATCTAAACTAAGTTCAGGCAAAAACAGGCATATTAATTGGAAACTTACACGGTAAGGAGTAACTCAGATTTCCATAGAACATGACCTCAACATAAGGAGGGTGACTGCGAGTGTACGGTATTGAATAGTACAGGGATGACCAAACCGCGGCTCGCGAGCCACATGCGGCTGTTTGACATAAAATGTGCGGCTTGCGAAAATATGTTGGCTGAGATCCTTTTTGCATTACAATTCATATAAAAGGTAAATAAAAAAATTTTCAAGCCTTACAATTATTTACCGGATATAAACTGAGAATCCACTAAATTAAAACTTAAGTTTAATGTTCATGGTGAGTAAATATATTTAAGAAGTTTTGTAACAAAATGTGCATGTAACAATAAAAACATGTGTGCAATATTTGTTCATGTCATGCGGCTCTCAAACATCTGAAGTTTATCGTATGTGGCTCTTACGTTAAGCACGTTTGGCGACCCCTGGAATAGTACATCGGAGAGAACAGACAAGGAGCGTTCCTCCATCTTGGATTTGACAAAAGTCAAACAACATGTGTCGTAAAGAGACGACGTTCTAACAATACTTCACATTGCGTCAGCTTTAGACTACTGTTCTTGGCAGACATAAGCAACAAAAAAGGCAATAGAATACAGAAATTGAGCTAGGTCCATTTGACATCTTACACAAAAATTGAAGGATAATATTAAAGTAGACATTAAGGAAGTAGATTGGAGGTTGTAAACTGAGGGCATTAAGTTGGGACTAAGACCCAGTGTCATAATCTTTTCAACAAGGGAATTAAATCTTCGGTTTTCATAAAAAGGGGGAAAATTCCTGGCCAGCGTTGCGACTGTCAGCTTCCCAAGACAAGTGTCCTGCTCTGTGGAACTAGTTGTAGTTATATAGAGGCTTGGTGACTGTCAGAGAGATACACTGTTCACATGACTGTTCAGCAATACTGGAAAATAATAAATCTGGTTCTGTTTTCGACCAGTAGAGCTATACACGACGTGCGGTACTTGCGTGGTATCATCTGTGTCTAGATTATTTTCTTGTCTTAAACACGTTTAAACAAATGTTTTACAGTAAACACACCCGTGTGCTAATCTTAATTATTTTTTGGGCTGATCTCTATTACATTGGACAATCAATTTAAAATACATATTTCTTTCAATGCGTATCCAATTAACCTACACTTTGAATAATTAAATCAAAATTTGTCGAAAATTAGAACGAAAACCTAAAAACCTCCGCACCTTACGTGAATGGGAACAACGTAGACACTTAAAGAACACTGTCAATAATAATAATAATAATAATAATAATGTCAGTAATTTTAGTAATAATAAACAAATTCAGATTTCGAAGCATTTACCGCTGACGAAACCGAAACTGCACGAAAAGTTATCCATCTCGTATTTGTGTCACAACTGATGGAATTATGCAGTTTTGGAGCACTGGATTGATGTCACGAGCGGTATTAACAACGTGTATTTCTATTTGTCTCAATATCACGAAAAATCATTCCATGATAGTGGCACGAAGCAGATTAAATTTAGGGACCGACACTTCCCCAGTGTAATGAAATGTACAGCAAGGTTCACAGAAATAAGTGACGCTAGACTGTGTGATATAACACTTAGACGTCTAGGTGTTACGACGCAGCATAACGATAAAAATTAAGCTACACACTCTTCTTTACATTACGTCGAAATGACGGAACATTTTGAATGATGAACTAGGAAGGGTGTGGCCGGAACTGTTGGCGGTATCCCAGACATCCTTGGAAAGAGCTGAAGAAAGTACGAAAACCGTCAGGATAACAACACTTGGTTTCAGGATTCGAAACTGAGGCTCCAGACGTTCGATTGATAAGTGGAAGAAGTATGTAGCTCAATGTACAACCCCAAATTTATCTGTCGTCAATATAAACGCCGTGAAACGGCGTCATAATAAACTGACTGAAGACCAAGCTCTAAAGAAGTTATATGCTGAATACAAAGCCCCAGTGCTAACCAGCTGACCGCCATGTTTACTAAGACACACGAATATCCTCCCCAGACACCAAAATGAGTGTTCATAAACAGGGGCGTTGCTACGGGAGAGCGAATCGTGCTACCGCCCCGGGGGGGTGGAGTCCAAGGGGTAGCAAAAATAAACATTTTGAAAGCAAAAATGTGAATTTTACGCTAAAAGCTTCAGTTTATAAAGCCAGAAAGAAATTCAACAAATAATTGTGACTATCTTAAAGTTCACAATATATGTGAGGGGAGGACATTTTGGTTATTCGCCCGAGCGCCATAAAAACCTAGCTACGTCGCTGCTCATAAATAAGGTGTGTTACTGAACTCCAATTACAAGCTTACAAGTCCACGTTCTTACACACAAAGCCGTGTCTCTGCTCCTTTCTGATTAGAGGCTGCTCGGCGTACTGGAGGCACGAAATTCGTCATCAGTCTGCACAATTTATAATGGACGAAGCTGGGTTCACGTAAGATTTCGTTTTTTCGATTGACTTGTCATTCAATTTCACCACTTCCAATCCTTCATCTTCTCCAACGTGATGAACTCGAGGCTTTGGAACAGACGAAATGGTTTTCAATTATAGGTTAAGTAATGTAGTTGTCAGTAAGGCGGGAGTCTGGGATGTCTAATACGATTTCCCGCATGTGAAGTTGTTAAAGTTACAGGTATTTCAGTAAGAAGCACTAATTGCTTAAAGCAGTTGAGGTCATAGAGACACTCAACCAAACGAGATAGATTTCTGCAAATTCTCTACGATTTCTTCTGTATTAAACTGCGCTTTCTAAGGGAGTGTAAATCGTAATATACACGCACGCCAAGATCAGGGCACAATTTTCCAAATTTGCTTTATGCGACTTCATATATGTCATTGGCCTTGATATTTATTTATTCATTGGTAACAAATATCTTACGGTTACAAAACATAAAATGTATGTCTTCTTTAAAATTCTAAGTGTGTAACCTCATAAATTAAAATTCTGTTAAGTCTCTCTATCAAATAAATTGAATTTCTTTATTTCAAGAACATTTCCTTAATTATATTTTATTTTGTTTATCATCGTTAATAATGTAATATAATTTTAAAGAGCCAAGACAATATTCTCTTTATTCTGACTGTAAATGACATAAATCATAAAAGTAAAGTAACTTCTCGAGGACATCTACAAAATTAACCCCCTGAAAATCATACAACGTGAAAGTAACTTCCCTCCAATGCTCCTGCGTAATCTAAAGAGTACTGCTTTGTCTGAATGTCCCCAGGTTTCTATCGCTGGTCCTTGTGATGAGAGTAGCATTAAGATGAACGTGGACATGGAGCAGTAGCTGAATGATACTGACAGGAGAAACCGAAGCACTCTGATAAAAAAAAAACCTGTCCCAGTGACACTCTGTGGACATAGCTGGGCTCAAACCCGGGCTTCCGCGGTGACACGCTGAAGAATAGCCGCTTGAGCCATGATACAATATTTTGAAACTGAAATTACTCTATATTATGTGAAAAAATTCAGTTCGTAGCTCACAGAGAACACAACATATTCCCATTAGAATTACCAATCGTTGAATTCTGCATAGAGAAATAATTGTTGTTCTTTGTAATAATCACGCAGAACACATAAATACCTTATGTTTGCAAAATGCGGTGATTTTACTTGTGAATCTGGCATTACAATATAGGTCACCAGCTTTGAAAGGTTTAAATTTAACGTGCAAATATTCATTTTCAACAATAATGTTTCGACCTACGCGAGCACGAATTTCATAAACTGAGTATTTCAAGGACTCTGGGTCATTCTTTCCGTAAAGATACTGTGGTAAGTTGAGGTAAAGTTGTCCCAGACAAACCATAAAGTCATACAGGAGAAGTGGAGGTATAGGTTCACTCATTCTTAACCTCTGAACTAGATAAAGTTGAGCGGTCAGTCTCAAGCACCGGCCGCTTTACTTCTGACACCCGTTCAATAGGAGGCTGGGTGGACCTCAGGGCCGGCCTGGACCTTGTGGAGAAGAGATAAATTTCCTGCCCCTGCGGGATGCGAACCCCAATCACACAGCCCCTAGACTAGTCACTAACCTAACTATGCTATCCCGTCTCCAAAGGTACTGTCGTGAACTAAATTTTAAACGTTTTTAATAAAGTTGTAATTTTGTTACTATCCCGTGTCTATGTGTAAACTGCCATACATAGACCAATCTGCCGACAATCAGAAGGTTGTCCGTGATTTCAGGCTTCGGCCGCGGTGTTGATGAGATCTGCGCTCTTCTGGGATATTACGCAGCGTCGAGTGGTAATCCTTTACCGACGTTTCGGGACAACGTATCGGTCCCATGTTCAATGGACAAGGCTTCTTAACCCTTGAAGATGGAACCGATACGTTGTCCCGAAACGTAGGTAAAGGATTACCGCTCGACGGTGCGTAATATTTCAGAAGAGCGGAGATCTTATCAGAAGGTTATAAAACGTCATCACTGCACTTACAGCGGGGATCCGATACCTTGAAAAAACTTTACGTGTTTTTCCCAGGCCCTCCAAGCAAAATTCGAAGATCACTTCTGTGTAAGTTTCCCCTCTCTTCTCCACTCATCTATTCCGCCAAAGTAGTTTTGCCTAGCATAAATAATCACACAGGAAGATCATATACTAACTGAATAATGAATCGACAACAAGGAATGTTGAATTGGGCTCTGTCAAAGTATTAGTCAGTTTGATGCGGTACTCCACAAGCATTTGGGACTGAAATTCAACCAATCCTTCTCTCGAATGGAATATCACGGCAGATCATTGCCCGCATACTGTCAGTTCATTACTTCCAACATACACACGATAATTTGGTCGGACAAAGGATGAGTTAAGTTTCTATTTATGTCATGTCAACTAAAGCGTTCCTTTACGGACTGTCAGAATAAAACATTGATATTTCGACAGCAGGTGTAGTGACAATTGGACTGCATTATGCATGGCAGTACACCAACACGTAGCAGATCTAGAGTCAGCTAACGATGTTTATTAGCATAATAAGTAGGTACATAACACCAAAGTGCTAGACATAAATACACATGACATAAAACTCGAAGCTGACGTGAGGCAAGTCGCCTTCTAGCGTTTTCTTTCCATTCATTCACTTTCGCATTCTTTGCCCATATTAAAGTGTCGAAACACGTTCTTTAGACTTAGTAACACGGCCTTACTAACGTATTATCTCGTAAACCTGTTGATTCATTCGTTCCATGCATCATTCAGAGAGTCTTTTAACCCAGAATTGGGTACACCAGAGCGGGAGCCATTATCGGATGGTGTCGTCCGCACTACGTTGCGCAGTCCCGCATTCAAGCGACACTCGCGGAACTGAGTCCTGCACAGCGCGCGGCGTCATTCGTCGCTATGTCTCGATGCAGACGTAAGCGGGTTAAGCGTTCAGCTAAACACACCGTATTTACGAACAAGCTTAAACACAGCCACACGTACGTGTACTAATACAAACACGCACAAATATAATATACGTTAATGGATGGTTAAGTGAATAACTGGAAACTTTGGGCTCTATTTTGGGTTAGGGGAAAATGTATTTCCAAATAGAGTCAACGTTCGCACTTTTGTAGACTGGAAGGCTTGTACGATAATTTGCCGGCCACAGTGCCAGGTTTTTCGTGGCTGCTAAACATTGCCCATCAAAAATAAAGGGCCGGACGTTTTCTGGATCTCAAACCGGAAGTGGTGAAGTATTAGAGCTTCCGTCACAATTGCAATCATGACTCTACTTCGTAGTGAAGGAAAGGCTTTGTGTTCTGGCCACATCTGTTCCGTGCAAAACAATATTTCCAAAAGCAGGACAGATTTTTGTGAAGATAGAAGCACATTGATTTCTTATCTAAATGCTGACTTGGAATAAGATCGTAAACTATCACGTTTCCTGTTGTATTTCAAACCTTGCATATCTGCTCGTGAAATGAGTAAATAATATGCGATTGGGAGAATGCTATCGTGGAAGAAATGTGAATTTTTATGCAGTTTATTACTGTATTTGCGTACATTATTCGTAAACAAACTTTATACCACCCACAGGTTATTATTATACTGCCAAGCCGAAATAAATTCTTGAATATACCTCGTACGTCAGAATTTGCTGTTAGCTGACAGATTTTCCTGCAATGTGCATTTACATCGGAATATACAAAATTATATAAAAAGGCTAATATTTCAAATGACATAGAGCACAGTTAATTATGTGCAAACTCGGGCCTAGAAAATAATTGCATAGTTTTTTTTAATGGAACGGATTAAGCGCCTTCGTCCCCATAATCCATGGGACTTCTTTCAATGGCCTAAGCTTATTTCCGAGAAAAGAAATGTGTAGATTTTTACCGCCCTCATGTCCTGCTGCACAAATACAGGGGTCAATTTCCTTTTCTGTCTAACGCTGCAGGGTTTTGCCTCGATTTATTATTGGTCTGCAACGAACCGCCCGCCTAGACTTCTATGTGGTGCAGGCAACTTCGGCAAAATGTGGTCTGCATGCGTGCAATATCAAATTCAATATAGAAATTGAAAAATGAATAAGTATACATATAATTACATGTATAATTTAAATTATGAATTTTTCTATACATTAAGTGCAATAAAATGTACTGACAAATAGGAAATATTTATTTAAAAAATATAATTCACAACACAAAAACAAAAAGCTATTTTCAGCACATTTTTCAAAACGGTTAATAATGTAATATGTCTTCAAAAAAAAACTAGCTCATAATTTTTCAAAACTGCTTCGGCCTTCTCTCTCTGCTGCTTTGCCAGGGAAAGGGTTAAAATATGTTTACTGCTTTCAAAAGTTTCCGCGGGCAGCATAAAACTGTGTTGCGGGCAACATGACATGCTGCCCGCGAGCTAAGGGTTGAGCGGGCCTGATGTGACTACAGGTATGCCGCCTCATGGCTGGAGGTATCGCTGTAGAATTGGAAACGTGACTGCCTGTCACTTGCCAAAAGAGTGAAGAGCGTTAGCATGCTACCTTGCATCGCCCATTCAAAACCCTCGAGATTTTTCTTGGAACTGTGACTAGCAAATAGCGAAGTAGGCCTAAATATACCAAACAGAACATGTAAACGTACGACAACCATTTAGCTATATAAGTTTTAAAACTTTCGCGGCGACATGATTCAATATAGTCTTCTCGGGCGATCAACCGAGTCAACTGATTTAAATACAACGTTTCGGGGACTGGCTCCGTCCCCATCAGGCAGAACTGCCTGAGGATTTAAACCAGTTGAAGCGGCTGATCGCCCGAGAAGACTATATTGAACCATTTAGCTGTTTTCGGGGTATCTCGATGCAGAGTCGCTTGCGATTATCAGTGAATTCCCTACACGAATTCGGTTTCATGGTGCGGAATTCCCAACATTAACAAATTCGGGACATGAGTAATACCACTACTGTTCAATTCTTCATGTCTTCAGTTTTGATTAATTCTTGACATTCAGGTTTAATTACCGAGTAAGGCGGCTCCAGCAGTTAACTCTTTGAGATTTGTGATTTCAGGCTTCCGCCGCGAAGCAGATGAAATCTACGCTCTTCTGGGATATTACGCAGCGTTGAGTGGTATTTATGTACCGACGTTTCGGGACAACCTATTGGTCACATCTTCAAAGATCAAGAAGTACCTCCAGACAAATCCCGGGCAGACCTTAAAGCAGACCATGATCGTTTCCTTACATACCTTTTACATTAATTCATTACATCATTTCAGCATTTGACGACACACAGTGACCCAAAAACCACTTGACAACTTAACGATACAAAAAGCCGCGATGCCATGTCACGACTCACGCTTTATTAAGGAGCACTTCACATTAATCTACAGGTGTGTGATATAAGCTCCTTTAGTTTTCCCTGCAGATATCCCGTATTCGCCTCCCCAAATCTCGGTCCACCTTGTTCACGGCACAATAACCTGGTGCCACAGTTACAGGACCACAGCGACGGTACTGCAGTGGGACCTGTCTTGGTGGAAAGATAAGAGGAAACAAGACACCGAGCTGTCACAGTTAATTCAGACCCTTTGTCTCTGCCGTAACTAGGTTACGAGCCGTCGCCTGGGACACAGATTAGCCTACTTCTCTTCTTCAGAACGCCCTGACTGGTTCCGAGATCATCCAGCCTTCTATCCAGTGGATCCGGGCTCTTTCCCCGGGGATAAAGCGGATAGAGAGCGAAGTTAATTGCTCGCCTTCGTAAAGTGAAGGGCACTTTCCCCGGGAATGTAGCGGAGAGAGGGTGAAGTTAATTGCTCAACTGCTTAGAGTAAAGGACTCTTTCCCCGGGATATACAGGATAGAAGGTGAAGTTAATTGCTCAACTTCGCGGAGTGCCAGGCTCCTTCCCCGCGATATAGCGGCTAGCTGGCGAAGTTAATTGCTCGCCGGGCTCTTTCCCCGGGAATATAGCGGAGAGAGGGTGAAGTTAATTGCTCAACTTCTTAGAGTAAAGGAATCTTTCCCCGGGATATACAGGATAAAAGGTGAAGTTAATTGCTCAACTTCGCAGAGTGCCAGGCTCCTTCCCCGCGATATAGCGGCTAGATGGCGAAGTTAATTGCTCGCCGGGCTCTTTCCCCGGGAATATAGCGGAGAAAGGGTGAAGTTAATTGCTCAACTTCGCAGAGTGCAGATGTTAAAATGTGTGGGACTATACTTCCTTTCGCTAATACAACTTCGTGACACGGAACTTAATTAAGTACGGAGACAACACTATTTCACCAGCACCAGCTTATTTCTGGGTTCTTTTTCCTTTTTTTGCCAGTCTGTCAATGACCTAAGAACTGATTTAGCGTTGACGTCTGTCCATCTTTCCCTCACGCGCGGTATGGTAGAGAGCAAGTAGTCACCGTGTATCGATTGAATAAAACAGGGAAATTCAATGAGATTCCGGAACATCCAATCCGAACTACCAGTAGTAACCTTTCTCAGACTTTCGTCTTCTTGATCACCAGGAACAAATGTTCCGAATCTTGCTCACACCAGCACTTTACCCGCATCCACCAGTCTCAGTATGCCACCCACATACATCCCCATTGATTCACAACTGAACGAGCAGGAGAGAGGTTTATCACTGGAAAGAGGTGCCAGGAGTTTGTAACGTTGGTTTGGACTTTGCAGTAAAAGAAACCACTCACTAATGAGTAAACATGAAACTCGGCCAAAATGTTGTTTCGATCAGCTTCTATTTCCTTGTTAGTACTTTGAATACCCGCAGTTTGTGTCCCGAGGACTAACTCCATTTTAAACTTTGCGGACGAAAACCACAAAGCAGTGCCGACACTAAAATATGTGCAGCCCGTACTGCAGGATGACTACTAAAGCTGCAGAAATTATAAACCACTGAAAAGCTCAAGAAACCTCACCTATCCAGCAAAATATAACATCAAATTTTAACAAATCAGAATTCAATAAGATATAAAGCCAAGTAAAATAGAAGGTGTACGGTATAATAATGCAGACATCTCTTTACTCTTTCGAGCTAAAAGTGATAAATTGCGTAGATTCTTGGTGATACGTATCTAGCATTACATTATTTAATAAGGATATTTCAGGCGGGCAGGTATAAAAAGTTAAACGAGATGTAAAACAATAACACACTATTAAAAATGGGACTGGAAGGAAAGAAAATAGTCACCCGCATTTCGGAGGTTGTTGATGGGGGACTGAAAAAGAAAATGAAAACCTTCTGTCGAAACAGCCAGTATTCCGTCCTAGATTCAAACCGGGTATCGTCAATGGAAAAACCTATGAGCTTAATATTACACTAACGTGCCTTCTTTAACGAGATTTACAGAACCAAAAACAGACACAAGAATATGATTTGACCCCCTAAGCGTGCAATGTGCAAATTTAGTATCACGTCTCACTCTTCACTCTCGAGCTTGCTGAAGAAAAGTTAAGACTTCATGAGCGATGATGGAACATAAACTGCTGAGGATACACACTAATTAAGCCCTTTAAGTTTCTGCAAGAAAACACAATGGAACAGTACCTTGGATCTATACAGACTTGATGAGATTTATTTATCCGGAAAAAGTGTCGCCCAGAAATATAATTAATTTTCCGGCACAATAATATTGTAAGTAGGTAGGAAAATTAGAATGTATTTAAAAGAGAACTACAATAATTTCTCCGCATGTAAACATTTATCTGCCATACGACAGAGACTCAGAAAATAAGTTTAAATTACATATGTTTTGGTTCTTTCTTTTCAACTGTAAAAAGAACAGTTTAGATTAAAATTGCGCTTGTACCACACTAAGTTTCAGTACAGTTTCAACATTTGTCTAACCGTAAATAATACCGGAAATATGAGGGAAGAAGAAAGAAAAGAGGACGAATAAAAATAAGTCACAAGGAAGGGGGACAGAAATGATAATCGAACGGAAAAAATTAAAATAAATAGGAAAAGAGCGCGATAAAAAGGCGGAAGGACGATAAAAGCACAAAAGGGAAAAAGAGAAGGAAAGGCGGAAAGAGGGATTACGATATGAAATAAATTATTCATTTTTAAAAGCTTACGCGATTTTTTTTCGAGACAACACAGAAGGGACAAATTATTCAGTAGACTGACTCAACTCTTCCATTCCCATGAGAGAGTAATTAGAAATGGTTTCCTTTAAATGCATTTACTAGTCCTGTAATGAGCAAGAAACAACTCAGTTAAATAAATATATTGGAGTACAGTACTCGTCAAAATCAGATACAAAATATTTTAAGTCACTTTCCAATTAACAATTTACGTCAACATCAGCGCTGTCTGATGAAAATTTCCTTTTTCTTTCTTTTGACGATCCGCAACTACGAATTACGGGAGTGCACAATCATGACGACATCTTGTGAGGAACAAGAGCAGCACCGCGCCAGACGGAACACTTGGATGTGGCGACATTACGGCAGTGCACAATCATGACATCTTGTGAGGAACAAGAGCAGCACCGCGCCAGACGGAACACTTGGATGTGGCGACATTATGGCAGTGCACAATCATGACGACATCTTGTGAGGAACAAGAGCAGCAGTGCGCCAGACGGAACACTTGGGTGTGGCGACATTACGGCAGTGCACAATCATGACATCTTGTGAGGAACAAGAGCAGCACCGCGCCAGACGGAACACTTGGATGTGGCGACATTACGGCAGTGCACAATCATGACGACATCTTGTGAGGAACAAGTGCAGCACCGCGCCAGACGGAACACTTGGATGTGGCGACGTTCCACTCTCTCATCAGGATAAGAGAGTGGACGTGCGAGAAGAGCGACTTCTTTGATTAGAGAAATTGCAATTCCTTTCGATTACCGAAAGTTGCACTGAATAAAAGCAGGCTGGCTTTTATATCCCTGCTTTTTTTTCGAAGTTTTAAACTGAAATGAATGTAGATCAAAAAAATTTTAAAATCCTTTCTAATTGTTCTACAGTGTTTAACAACAAAATGGAAAAAGCACGTATAAAGCAACATTGAGGTACCTTCGTATCTTCGCGTACTGGACTCTTCGTATATAAGGTAAAGTTCACCCTGGAACAGGCCATGAAGGCCCAGAGGGGGAGTAGAGGTATAGCTCTACTCTTTCTTTATCCTCGGCGCTAGAGGGGAGTGGGTGGTCAACGCCACGCCCCGGCCGCTTTACCCCCGGGAATGACCCGGTACCCATTGCACAGAAGGCTGGGTAGACCCCAGGGCCGGTCTGGACGAGTGCTTAAAATCTCGCCCACACCGGGATTCGATCCCCGAACCGTCCAGCTCGTAGCGAGTCACTATACCGACTACTCTATCGTACGTATATGTTCATGCTACTTAAATAAACGGGGTTGTACTTGTAGGTGTTGTTTTTGTTGTTGTTCGCAGTATTACATATATATTATACACTGCTATTACGGTTATTAGAATAGCCTATGTTGCTGTATTTCTTTGAAGACATTATTTGTACGTCTACGTTGGTTTTGTTTTTGTTAAGTTTATCTTTCTTTCGTAACATCACAGTTTCAGACAAACGAAATATTTTGTAATGTGTGACTTACAAACCATAATTTGTATACAATTTATCTATACATTCATAAATTACCTACAAAACAAATTTCACATTACTAAAAATAAGAAACAGACTAAAAATACATAAAGTTATTGCATATTTTATTTCATTAATTACACATCACGTAACTGGCAACCAGAAAAATCAATTAAATTCTTGGGAACGCGAGTCACAAAACGAGATGCACGTTGAGCATTCTTACGTCTCTCCACAACAAATTTCAATCTACCGTACGTAACGCCACATGACTATATAATTGTACTGAAGTATAAAGAAATGAGTATTAAATTACTGTAACTGAATGTATTTTTGCCTTAAATATCTGTCATGTAAAATGCGTCTTAACCTCAAATTTTCAGTCAGTTGAAAGTGAAAGGTTTTAAATATTATGACTGCAGGTTTGTGTGACTGTCTTAATTACTGGTCATGCAAATCGTATCTGTTCTGCGCCCCATTATGTTATATAATATATGACAAGTCTCATTGTGCCGTAATTTTTGTAGTTATCTCATACAAACGTCATATTTTTCGGGAAAAAAAATTTGGCATGAAATATATATTTTGATAGTCATGAAAATGTTATGTGAAAATTCTCTATATCCAAGAAGAATTGACCGAGATATTTACGTAGAAGTTTATGTAAAGAACCTGTTATTGTTATCCGATTTTGCAGGACGTGAAATATCTCGACAGATTTTATTAAAATCCCGCAGTATATAATTTACTACAATCCGTCCGATAAAAATCATGTTGTTCCATTCGGAGGGACATTCAGGCAAGACGAAGCTTTACGAACTTTACTAACTTACGAAAGCGTATATAGAAGGAGTCTGTTTCAAAAATGCAAGTAACACACATCGGATTATCTAATCTCATTTCATGTCTATGCTTATATGTAATTTGTTCATAGAATTTTAGACGAAAGGAAAGCAGTGTATTTACTCTCAAAGAAAAATATTCAATGTATGTGAAAATCATAGAAGAGAGACAAAAGAGTACAAAGGGAACAAAGACATATTCCATGGGTTTCAAATGTATGCTTTAAAAGGAAAATAATAAAGACACTCGAATAACAAATAACAGAGTAAATTAACGACGTGTAGGAAGACTTAAACAAGAAATAAAGCAATTTACTGGTAAAACTGTGTGGATTGTTTTTTGTTTTTTTAGGTACATACGAGTATACGAATATTTGGTGAACCATAACAGACGACCATCATAATATCTAACAACATATGCAAGGTACGTGTAATGTAACATTGAGCGCATTCGCCTAAGCAGTGTTGTCGTAGAAAAGCAATAAGTATTACACATTCTCAGTGTGTGTCTGTAGCTTAAAGTTATTCAGCATATAAAGCGCATGCGCCATGTTATATTGTATCTGTGGCCTGTCTGGCTCAACCATATTTTTCCACATTATTTGATAAACGGCACCACTTTTGGAAGAAACTTTTTTGAACATAAAATGTGTGTTTTGATTTCCTCTACAACTTCTGTCTGAAACGTGTCTTATTTTAAGAAGAATTCAGCGAGATATCATTGTACATAGTTGTTCATATAAAGTACCCGTTATTCTTGTTAGATGTTATTGAAAATTGAAATTTCTCGACAGATTTTCGAAAAATTCTCAAATATCAAATTTCATGAAAATCCTTCCACTGAGAGCCACGTTTTTCCATACGGGCGGAAGAACGGACATATATGACGAAACTAATAGTTGCTTTTCGCAATTTTGCGAAGGCACCTAAAAATTCAGGATACTTACGAAAACATGTATTACACACAAAATACGTGCGTAATCGCTCTATAACTTTTGACACGCTTCTGCCTCTGACACATACAGTGCGGCCGTATTTTATGCGAATTTGAAAAACTGTGTTCTACTACTAAAAATTCTCACTTTCTGCGCAAAATATGAAAGAATAAGAATTCAGAAAATTTTCAATAGAATCAGACCAGACTTCAACATCGAGTAGGGCAACGGTGTACCCAAATTAGGCTCCTGTGCATATCCTGTTCCTTCGACGTCGTAGAGCAGTGTACTACATCAATTCATAAAACTGTCATTTTTGCGGCACATCCCCCGTATTTACATTCTTTCTTATTGGAAAATTAGTTTCTAATTATGCGAGGTCTTCAAAAAAATCCCTCGCATAAAATGCGACAGTACTCTACTTAAAAATATACTCACGGAGTTCCTCTTGTACATTTCTTTCTGTCTGAGAAAGATTTTCAGTATCGGAGCCAAATAAACTGGTCTGTCTCTCAGTATTTTGCTTGAAGATGTACTGATTCTCTCCCTGAAGGCTGTATTTTAATTTTAGGTCCTTTCGCACAGTGGTGAAAAATGCCTGTGAGCTTCGTGATGTCCGTCCGTGCATCTGTCCGAATGTATCGGCGCGGCTCCCATTGGACAAATTTTCACGAAAGCTGATATTGGGAAATGTCACGAAAATCTATCTAGCAAATCCAAATTTATTAAAAATCGGGCAAAATATCGAGCTACATGAGATTTAAATAAGGTTTATTGTTGTCTGTGACATTAAATCGCCACAAAAGGACTGTTTTCGATTATCAGGCTGTTGGGACAGCCGATGAGGTACAAACATTACTCAAATGCGCCACTATGTTACGTCACACGCACACTACCTGTCTTGTTATTTTAAACATGGGAAGACAGACGAAATCCACAGACACACTTGATTCAATATGTGCTCTATCATCGTCAGAATCGTATGTAATTGTATTAAATAAAAATAAGCATTTCATGTAAAATCACCTACAGTAAATATAGGAAGATGGGCAAAATTGCCCCACTGGCCAATGATACCCCACCATCAGTTACTTCGAAACCTTAGCTCTAGGAAGCTGCACATATTACGCAGCTAGAAGGTCTTCCAGTGGTGAGTCTGGGACTGTGCAAGTCACAGTTGCTGTGTTTTTCTCAACTCCCTTACATTGTTTTGTAAAGTAACTAACATGATTTGTAAACCTATATACTTCAGGGAGCTATTTTTAATAATTTTCTATTTGTTTATGCATACAGTAATTTTACCAACAGTTTGCATGAAGGAAGAGTGGACTAATGTTTACTCTTTTATACCGTTACAAATTTTCGCAAGCAACGCCATAGTCACGTGATCAGCCGGGGCATCTTTGTTCCACATTTGGGTACAGTCGTCCAACTGATAGATGGGTAAAGATGTCCCACTGATATTTTAACTTGCTTGGTTGACATATGTTCGTACATCAAATAGCATACTGCATTTTCATTGATATGTTAAAAAAAGACTAAAAAATTGTGGCCTACCCACTATAATATATTTTATTTACCCCTGTTACATGTTAAAGAACGTATTAAATGGCACGCCTTCACTCCTACATCCGCCCATCCATCAACACCCATCCAGGTATCTCAGGAGAAATTGTCAACCAAAATTCATGGAATTGTCCCCTCCAACATAATTATCAAACTCAGGGCCATCAAGGGTAACGAGAAGTCTCCATGGAGAGGTTTTCACTAGTTCGCCAATCATTCAGAAGAAGAAACTAAAAGCCAAAAGTAGGAAAAATAATTTCAAGAAAATATTTCACAACCTGAACTCCAACAATTCTGATAAAAATGATGACAGTGACTGCTGTAAAGAATGTAAGGAATACTGCTATGTAACAAAAGAAGAATGCAACGGGATAAAATGCTCAGTCTGTGAAAAGTGGCTGCATGAAAACTGCAAAATTTGCTCCAAGACCTGCATATTTTGTGGACGTAAAAAAATGTTGTAAGAATCTTAAAAGAACGTAAAGAATCTACAAAGAAGTAAGAAGGAGACTCAAAGTGATACAGAACATAGATTATCTTATTTGATTGCAATTTTGTTTACTGCAAATTCATTATTTTTGTATTGCACTACATTTGTGGCATCTTTCACCACGCAAATAACAAAGACGCCCTTTTGCATATCTTTGTAATTTTTATTGTCACAGTAAAAAAATTCAAATTTTCTATAAAATATCTGACCGTTTTGTAGCAGACACTCTATTATGCTTGTTGCACACCCAGATATAACTTATGTTGCAACACATATTTGTAAACATCTGTCAGAATAACAAGTGGGACATCTTTGCCTATTTTACTGTAATGTCTGGCAAGTCTCCCATATTTAGAGAACGTGAAGCGATACATTACTTATTCTTCTTCCTCCTCCTCCTCTTTCCATGGCGCAACAACCCCTAACGGGTCAGGGCCTCCGATACACTGTTACACTATAATATTACAGCTAAAGAATAAAATCTCGCAGATTACAGCTAATAACATTTTCCAGATAAATGCCTGAAGCTGGCTGAAAAATGTGTCTTGTGTAATGTTTAAATTATTGTGGATAAATATGTCATGTGCAATTGACATCAGCGCTGATTCGAATTCAAAGTATACAATACAGAGGACGGTATTGATCGAGCAAATACGCCAATGTCATTAAACTGCCACTACTTTTGTCATCATATCTCTGTTAAAACAGACCTCACTGGCAATAATGTTATCGCATAATTAGCTAGGGGCCTTCACAATAATGTGACAGTTTATTAGGCCACTCGCTAACAAAACAACAAACACATACACAAACAAAATTGAGTTGCTCGACAACACAGAATAATTAGTCAGTACAGCAGACGATTACTTTCTGAATTGAGCTGTGTTATATTTAGCAAATAAAGGTTTGAGTTTTGGTGTTCAGTACAGCGTCAGTGTCAGGTCCTTAATACGCTATAGGCCGGATCCAAGACGCTTAATACGTCCTTATTTGCAGGGGCATAGCTAGGTTTTTTGCGTGACCGGAGAAGGCAATCACAACGGACACTCCTGAGAAAAATTATGAACATAAAAACCACAATTATATATTGACTTTCCTGTTATTTTCTCAATAATTTAAAAATTGTTGAGCGCAGAAAATCATTCTTTTTCACTGATTTCAGGCTTCCGCCTTGATGTTGATTTGATATACGCTCTTCTGGAATATTATGCGCGTAATATCAGAGAAGAGCTTAGATGTCACTTTTTTTCTTTTAAAGTATGCATTTTGCTGTCAATTTTGCTGTCCCTTAGATTCTGCCGTCAGGGGCGGTCTCATAAATCGCCCCCCCCCCACCCTCCAGGTAGGCCCCCCGATATCTTGAAAGTTTAAATAATGTTAAAAAATCGTTCACAATTTCATATGACTCTAATAATTTTCCACATAAGATGGCGATATACTTAAATTTCTTGCACCCCTTAATTAACCACTGTGTCATTGAGGAGCAGATGTGTCGTTCCACGCATTTTTACCGAGCAAGCTGTCCTAACGTTAAAGCTTCAGGGTTGTGTTTGGGAGAGCCCCGTTTTGGGCCTCAGCTGCAACACCGACTATTCTAGGGGCTTTCCGTGACTGACCTCAATGATTTCAATTATCCACGACCACTTCCACATCCTTACCAAATTTATTATTCAATACAATTCAATTTTCCGAAGTTATGTACTTCGAGTTACGCGTCCTGAAGTCGTTTACTAAACAGCAATTAAATAAACAAATCTGGGCATTTATAACATTTATAGATGACAGTGAGTGGTCATATTTAAGCCCTGGCCACATTACCACCGATACGCACAAGATGAGAAATTTAGTAGGCTCCAGGCCTGGTGTGGGCTCTCAGGAGAATAGAAAAGTGTTCCTTCAGGAAACTGAAATCACTATGCCTGTCACTCAGCCCTTGGCCTAGTCATTATGTGATTAGTTATGTATATTTTGTACTAACTCCACTAAGCTTTTCTTGAGAAGATAAACGTATCTCAGAAGGTCAAGAAATTGTACGCCTTTTAAACTTACAGCCAACATACAACTCCTGACACCGTGCTTATAAACCTGTTGAAGATCCGAAACTGGCATTGTAATAGTTATCGTACTGGCAATGTCCAACTGGGTATTAAATAACTTGCGAGGCCATACTACCATCATCCACGCTAAAGAAGTCATGTGATGACTGCACTTTACTTATTCAGATTACATTCCAGTGTTACATGGTAAATAGTTTTATTCGTCAAATAAAGGAATTTCTTGACCCCCAACAAGTCTGTTGGATTTTACGCCTCAAATACGAGGATGAGTGTAATAATCAAAATTATTTTAGAAACGGAAACATAAGTAATCTTGTAAAACTCGTAGTTATAGTAGGCATTAGATAACTAACAGTTCCGGGTCATTGTCTTAGGAACTTGCAGAAAACAGCGCACAAAATAGACAAAAAACTAATTTTTGTTTTACTCGTTTCTAATACATAACACGTCTACCTGCATAATAATAATAACAGCAATAATAATAACAATAATAATTCCTGAAGTAAAGAGACCACTTAGGAGACCTAGGCTTAGATGGATGATAATATTAAAATGGATTATTCTGTCTCAGGATAGGAACAGGTAGCCGAATCTGTTAAACACGGTAGTGAACATTTGGGTTTCATAAAATGAGGGAAATTTCGTGACTTGCTGAGAAACTGTTAGCTTCTCAAGAAGGACTCTGGTTAGTTAGTTAGTTAGTTAGTTAGATAGTTAGTTTGTCAGTCAGTTAATAGTAAATATTCTCGGGCTGACAGCCGCGTCGGGTGGTGCAAGGAAGTTACTTGACACACCTGTCGCAGTGAAAGCTTAAAGAGATATAAAATTTACACATAAGCCTAATATTTGAACTTCTGTCTTTATTCTGTTGTCATGTAGCATGCCATTCTTATATTTACGGATACTGGATTCTTCCTTAAGTGGCTGTGATTACCGGAAGCAATCTGTCGTTAGGAAGCAGTGGACATTGTCGGCTTTGCAGCTTTGATGTCTGCCCATAAACGTTTCAAGCGCTAGCACCGTTTATTCCATCAGTCTTTCAAGAAACGTTTAAATTGCTGACGTGCATCTTCAGTAAAACAGTGATTTAATAATGTCCCTGAGTAGAAATTACAGTTTGAAATATAAATTGTCAAAACATTCGTTTAAGCTTTCAACGGGCTTTATAAGTACTACTACTACTGCTACTACTGCTGCTACTACTACTACTGCTACTACTACGATTACGACTGTTACTACCACAATCAGTAGCAGTTGTTATGGTAGTAGCAACAGCAACAGTAATAATAACGACAGCAAATTTAATGCTTTATGTACAATGACATATAAATAAGTTTGGAGAGATGTCATTGTTTAGAACGCTTTCAAATAATAATCCACAGCTTGTGTATCGTTTTAAGGCCAGTAAAGCGCATATTATTTCGTTGTAAAACGTGTCTTGTAATAGAACAATGTACCTGTAGGCAGTAACAGAAAAAGTTCATTCCCTGAAAATTTTATAGAAGGTTTGGCACTTTAACTGAAGTGGCTTTCAATTTCGGGGTAAAATTGGATTTTTAATCGAAATAAAAGTAATTAATCAGTGGCAGTCTTTTGGGTTGAAAGAGAAATCTCATGAAACTAAATTTCAATTTTGCAGTAGAACAATCCTCCACGTTGCCTATACGGATGATAGAACACATGTGTTAATAAAATCCCACTACTCTTCTTTGTCAAGGTTGCCACTGATTCGCAGCTGTATAATAATTATTGTGACTGGAGCCGAATCGTTCACGTAATCACATATAGTCATGAAAACTTTCAGTATTCAGCTCACATTACGCATTTGTTGATGGGTGTGACGATGTACACGTAATGTGTTGACTTGTAGTGCACACTAACCGAACTGTTAGTATACTGTGTTTTGTTTACCACGTAATGGGATGATTCATTCATCAACTAAAAAATTTATAGGTAATAAACCAACATAATCTGTCGTTTCACAATCGTCTTTAAGGTGTTCTTTGCAGGAAGTGCGCAAGCAGACACATCCTAGCGCCAGTCTGACTTTCTGTGGGTCCACATGCTTTGCATTCGAAACTGCTGGTCGATTTTCGGTAATGTTACGCGTTAATTTCAGGCTGAACGTTACAGTAAAGTCTCGAAAACCGTTACTGCAACCCGTTACTAGTAAAGGTAGAAACAGCTAAGCACAGTTAGGGTAAACTAGTATTCACTAGTAACTAACTGACTAACTGACTCCATGGAACAGAGTTCTTCTTGAGAAGCTAACAGGTCCTCAGCTAGCCAAGAAATTACCACATTTTATGGAACCCGAAGGTTCATTACCGCTTTCACAACAGCCCGCCACCTGTCTCTATCCAGAACCATATCAATTCAGTCCAAGTCCCCATTCCACTTCTTGAAGATCCATTTTAATATTATTCTCCCATCTATGCCTGGGTCTTCCAAGTGGTCTCCTTCCCTCAGGTCTCCTTACCAGAATCCTGTATGCAACTCAGTAGTCACTAGTATGAAACATAAATCACTGCAACTCTTAATAAAACCCGAATAGACGTTGAAAGACCCACATTACTTACAGCCGTCTTCAGTAAAAAGTTATTAATATACGTTTCCATTAGATACAATAGATTTTCGTTGGCATACGTCATTCCTGGGATACGTCTCACATTTAATGCACAGATTCTATTAAACCTGCTGATAGACAGCATTCAGTAACGTTGTCATACATTAGAAAAATTATTTTTCTTTATTTTTTAGAATTTTACACATAATTGTACAAAAGATTGTCTTCAAAATAAACATAAATTTATATTGCGAGAAAACTGAGTTAAATTACTAGATAAACGAAGACATGGATACAAAAATTTAATATAATGTGACAGAAATACACAATCGCCTTCGGTCACATTAATTATGACGAAAAAATTTTGTTTGCAGATATCGTTAAATACTACTTCATTAGGACACATTTTTAGTTCCAAGAATTACATATTCCACTCTTACTTCCACTTCAAAATACAAAAAGTAGGTTTCGAAATTGTGTCCTTGACCTGTTAACATCAGGAATAAGTATACGAATGCTTGTCCAATTTTAGCTGATGGATGCATTATACAAATTATTTTTCACAGACTTTGCCTGCTTTTTAAAACTGAAGCTTCATTCTGTTTAGTTTAATAATTTATTGTTCCTTGTCACACTTGGCCCACTTCAAATCCGAGCCACTTACTTCGTCGATGGCCTCATCCAGTATTCTAGAGTTTGCACTGATGACACTTCATATTTTGTCCATTATTTTCTTGCAATGACTCTTGGCTAATTGTCAGAAACACTCATTAGCCACTTCTTCCCAAAGCACTGCCATATTCGCTTGTATTGTCTTCTTGTATTTTATTTATAAGCCATTCCATATTCTTGCCTTGTGGCAAGGTGTTATAACGTTTGAAGGAAAAAATGCTGACAGAAAACTGTGAGATGAGAAATAAAATTCTCTTGAATGGCCTTTGGATTACAGTCACAGGAAAAATTCGGTTTTCGTGAGAAATGAAAACTTAACCTTTTGACCAGTGTGTGCCATTATGTTTCATTCAGCATCCAACATATTTACCACACGCTGACTCGCTCCTTCAGCAGCGGCTTGACTCTGTTTATGCAGCAAATTCTGATAAAATATTTCCAGTTTCGTCCACTATTTCTGCAATTATATTATTTTAAATTGGCGAAATATATGACACTGTAAAAAAGGTAATGGTAAATTTTCCCTGTCCACGCCAGGAAGACATTCTTAACCTCGGCACTAGGGGGAGGTGTGTGGTTAACTTCACGTCCCTGTCACTCTACTCCTGGAAAATAACGCAGGTATCCTTTGGGTAGGAGGCTGCGTGGGCCCCAGTGCGGGTCTGGACGTTTTGGAGAAGAGAAAAATCTTTTGCCCCCAGAGGGACACAAACTCCGGACTTTCTAACCTGTAGCGTAGCCGCTATATCGACAACGCTACTCCGGCTCCTTCTCTGCCATTATAACTGTGTAAAATATATGGCGAACCATAAATTAGATATATGATATTCAGGTGTTTATTTCCTGATTGCTATTTGTAATTGTAATTGCTATTTATTGTATAATGTACTTCTTTTCAAAGCATGTTAATTTTTCCCGTCTTCGCAGCACCCAAATAACCACTGACCTGCAGTACTAGGTAATACAGACCTACGTTATTTTAGACGATTACGTAACAATTTTCACGTACGCGATAATCATCCTGCCTGACAAAGTTGAACGAAAAAATAAAGAGTGCTAAATTTATAAAAGAGAATATAACAAGACAGGCAAAGTACGTAGAAGGTAATATGGAGGCACGTTCGTTTAACCACTGTTGCTGTGGAAAAGCAATAAGTATTACATATTCTGAGTGTGTGTCTGTAGCCTTAGTTATCCAGCATGCAAAGCGCATGCGCCGTATTATATTGTCATCTGCGGTCTACCTGGCTCTACCAAATTTTTCCATGTTATCTCATCAACGGCATGATTTTCGGAAAAAAGTTATTGAACATAAAATATGTGTCTTGATTTTCTCTACAACGATAGCGATATATTATCATAAACGTACATAGATATTCATGTAAGATATCTGTTATTCTAAACACATTTTAATTAAACTTGAATTTTCTCGACAGATTTTCGAAAAATACTGAAATATCAAATTTGATGAAGCCGAGTGTTTCATGCGGACGGATGGACAGACAGACACATGATGAAACTAATGGTCGCTTTTCGCTATTTTGCGAAAGCGCCTAAAATGTCACTTTGTACAAGTGTAGCATTTTCTTCAATTACCTCTCGAAGTATTTACTAGCTATTAGGCATCACTGATGTGTGCTGGATGTAAGAAGTGTCACGTGATTTCAAAGTACCCTAGAGCTACTCAAAAGCCACTGACAGCACTGTCTTCCCTGTAATCACAAGTGTCTCAAACTTTCAGTTTATCTTCAAGTTATTGAAGGCACTTTTGTGTCTCCGAAATCACAAGCTTCTTATAAGTTAACTGTATGCTGTAGTTACTGACAAGCTATTGGCAGAACTGATATTCCATGACAGCCACAAGCGTCACAAAGTTCAGTGCACCTTTACAGGAGCTTTGCAAATTACGTCCGTGATTTGTGTTTCGGAGCATATTGAATTTCAGTCACCTAAAACCACAAAATGACCCTTTCATTACCACACACACGCTAAATTGTTGGAACATAAACTACCACATCATGTCGTGGATATCGCAGTCACACGGAATCAGCTCCTCCCTACACCCACACGCACGTATACGCGTGTCCGCGCGAAAACCAACACTTCTCTAGTAATTATTCATAACTCCTTATTTGGCAAGAAATAAAAACACATGCTTTTAGTAGTATATTTTATATACGTTAAAGTAATGGGTGATCACAAGTAGAAGAAGGATTACTGAAGTGAAATAGATCGCGATTTCAGGCTTCTACCGCCGTGCAGGTCGTGCCTTCGCACTTCTGGGATGTTGCTGCTTGATTCCTGATGATAGGGTCGGCATGTTGTGACGAAACGTCTATATCCAACTACAAACCTAAGGTGCGCAACATCCTAGAAGACAGAAGACCTAAATCGCGGAAATCGTTTTGAAAAGAAAGAGGTTATGGCCGTGTTTAAAAAATTCCGAAACCAAAAATCTGCTGAAGCATGCTCCCAAATAAGCTCAGTCACCATGAAGACGGAGGCAGTACCTTCCCATGAAAGTTCCTAACATTTGACCACTACACATTACAGGAACCCAAGAAAAGGTCATATAAACTTCAAGTAAATCTTTCTGAATTTGTACAGTGTCAATTAGAGATATGTTCAATTTGGAATCCGGCGGGTCGTGTAATAATCATATGTCGTATGCTGTGCAACATGACTGTGACATTTTGTCACTAATACTGCAGAATTTCGAGGCAGGATCACTAAACTGCTTAACACTTTAAGTCATCAAAGGTAGCCATCTGGTGGTAAGAAGGGTAAGTGTTGTGTTCGTCCTAACTTAGGCACGCATAATAAAGCCTCCTGGAGAGTGAAAAGTCACGGCCCTTTCTGCTTGAATGGAGAAATTGTTGCACAATACAAATTTTCATAGACGCACTTATACTTGTGGGCTGTAAATGAGGACACTGACGGTATGGAAATTAACAACTTCTCCGTCACGTATCTCAATTAATATTCTCCTCAAGTTCACTAAGAGAGAAGCTGTCATATTTTAGGTTCTTTTAGCTCTCTGTATTACATTATCTTTACAAAGCACCAGAGGGCGACGTGCGTGTTTGGCATTTCAGGTCTCCGAAAATCAGGAGAAAAGTTACGATGTTTTTTTGTAGCTTACATTCCAATCGTCTTAACTACTCCAAGTAAAAGATAGAGTTCACACTAGAACAGGTCATGAAGGCCCAGAGGGGGAGTAGAGGTATAGCTCTACTCTTTCTTTAACCTCGGCGCTAGATGGGGGTGGGTGGTCAACTCCACGCCCCGACCGCTTTACCCCCGGGAATGACCCGGTACCCATTGTACAGAAGGCTGGGTAGGAACCAGCGCCGTTCTGGACGGGTGCTGAAAATCTCGCCCACACCGGAATTCGATCCCAGGACCGTCCAGCTCGTAACGAGTCGCTATACTGACTACGCTATCCCGGCCCCCAACTACGCCAAGTAAATAATAAAATAACACGGAATTCCAGTAACAGGTATTCACACTGTTATTGAATGAATAAACTTTGTTGAAAATTTATTTTGCCATGTTTTTCTTGTTGCTTTAAATATCGGGCAGAAGGTGACAAACGTCACAGTCCATTCGTCACTGAAAGGTATTGACAGCCTGGAAAGCCACCTATGATCAAAGTCTGATCCCGGACACTGAAGACTGAACATCTGCGGACTTGTCCTTCGACCTAGTGTACACCGAATGTGTTCGCTCAATTAGTCGTCAGAACTCAAATCCAGGATATTTTACTATGTTTAACTTCCATTCTTCCTTCAAGGACAGAAGTAGGCCATCGTGCCAAGTGGCGCTCGCATGTCCATTTCAGCTTCTAATCCAGTTTAGCAATTCCCGGGGGGAACTTGGTAAGAACTTTATGCCATCGGAGCCAATCCATAAACCGCAGTTTTTACTTTTCTGAACTCAGTAATATAATAATCACAAGCCCGCATTTGTGAAGTGGGAGGAGACGACGCAATACTTGCGCGTTCTGGGCTGGGTAAGTCTACTTGGGCCGTTCCCAGTTGCAATGCGGTCTAAGGCGTAGGTCTACGGCCGCTCGCTTGCTGGGATTGTGGGTTCGAATCCCTCTGAGAGCATGGATGTCTGTCTCATGTGAGTGTTGTGTGTTGTCAGGTACAGATCTCTGCGACGGGCTGGTCACTCGTCCAGAGGGGTCCTACCGAATGTGGCGTGTCTAAAGTGTGTGATCGCGAAATCTAGAAAACGAGAAGGCCTAGGCCCCCTAGGGGCTGTCGAGCCACAGGAAAGAAAAGAAAACTAGATGTGGTTGATGGAATGAGGGGAAGACCCGTACAGACAACTGTTATCCTAGTCGGGATAACACAGCGCTCATTTGTAGCTCTGTTTCTGGAACTCGCAGGGAGAGCTCTTAAGCGCGGATTCTTTTTTTGCGGAGGTTGTTTAATATTAAAATACCAGCTAAAAAAGAGAAGAATAAACACACAAATAATGCAATAAAAACAATGAAGAAATTATGGGCTAATCTCAATGAAATTCTGTACATTTGGAAAATAGGCCTTACAGGTTCCGTTTGATTTTTTTCTGTGGAAGTCGTACCTGAAACTATAAAAAATCTGTTCAGAGCGACGTTACCAGCGGTTAAAATGTCGGTTTCCCAGGATGTTTGGAGGGGCGGGGGAGGGGGAGGGGAGAGCGGGGAAGTGTGAGTTTAAATGTCGTCACAAACAAACACTGAGTAGCAACTCTTCTTCAAATATCTGGTTAACATCCAATGTCTTATCACTTACATTCTCGCTGTACAAACAGAACCCAGTTGGGACTCCAGTGTCTTACAATTTAGAAGGCTTTGTAAGGGGAAAGCATGTAATATTGAGAGTCTGTCAAAAACGCCCATGTGGTGGACTGTTACTGGGCTCCAGGTGCACTATACAGGTACCCATACTATTTTCCGCACCGGTCCAGACCAGCCCTGGGGCCCAGCCAGCCACGTGTAAAATGGGTACCAAGTCTCATTCCCAGGGGCAAAGCGGCCGTGGCGTGGCGTGGCGTTGACCACCCACTTCCATCTAGCGCGGAGGTTAAAGAAAGAGTAGAGCTAGACTTGTACTCCCCCTCTGGGCCTTAATGGCCCGTTCCAGAACTTTACCTTTACCTTTACCTTTACCTTTTACCTCAGTTTGCTGGCGACAAATGTTAAACAATTGGATTTAGGAATGTGAAGCACGGTATGTGTAAAAGCTCTACTCTTTCTTTAACCCTGGCACTAGATGAGGGTGGATGGTCAACTCCACGCCCCGGCCGCTTTACCCGCGAAAAAGAGTTCCGGTACCCATTGTATAGGAGGCTGAGTGGGCCCCAGAGCAGGTCTGAACGGCTGCGGAAAACCTCGCCCACACCGGGATTCGATCCCCGGACCGCCCAGCCCGTAGCGAGTCGCTATACCGATTACGCTATCCGGGACCACCAATTAACTGAGACACAAAGATAAGTTTTGTCATACACTTAGCAAAATACTATCTTAAAAAAAATTTTCAGCATCTCTCACATCATTTGATGACCGTGACGTGTCGCTGGTGTTATACTCAACTCATATTTTACAGATACATGTTTTATTACTCAATGTGAAAATTAAACAAGATAGACAATGTACGTATAACGTAATGTAGAGGCGCTTTCGCTTAACCATCGTTGCCGTGGAAAAGCAATAAGTATTACATATTTGGAATGTGTGTCTGTAGCTTTAGTTATTCAACACGCAAAGCGCATGCGCCGTATTATATTGTCACCTATGGCCTGTCCGGCTCTACCGCATTTTTCCACCTTGTCTCATAAACGGCACGGTTTTCGGAAAAAAGTTATTGAACATAAAGTATGTTCTTTGATTTCTGTACACCTTTTTCTGAAACACTTCTCATTCTAAGAAGAATTCAGCGAGATAGGCTTTATTCTTGTGAGATTTTAATAAAACACAAATTTTATCGACAGACTTTCGAAAAATATCCGAGTATCAAATACCATGAAAATCCATCCTGTGGGAGCCGAGTTGTTCCATGCGGACGGACAGACAGACACAGACAGACATGACGAAGCTAATAGTCGCTTTTCGCAATTTTGCGAGAGCACCTAAAATGGCGTTCTGTAGTCTCAAGTGACAACATTCGCACCAAGTTGCGTGAAAAAACGGTCGAATGGTTCAAAAGTTGGAACTGGTGCGACGTGCGTAATGTTTAAAGCCCACTTTGCTGCATACTTTCTTTCTCAGAATTAAGATTATTTTGACAAGAACACAATGTTTGTGTGTGCGTATATACGTTATCGACTTTGAACCAGCCGACCGACTTTTACGAAAATTAACACAAATATAATGCCACTGAAGAACACTACAACTGCATGTTTTAACGTCCTGCACTTGTCAGTGACAACAATATGGAAGATACGTCAAATTGTGAGGTTCCAGAAAAATTAAGGAATTAATTTGTTGCTCCTGAAAAATACGTGGAAATATATACTTTAAAGTAAACAACTTAGACGCAGCGTTTTTATAGTGTGTAAAGTAACAACATGGCCGACGCATAAAAATAATTTTCTTTTCGTTTCGTTTTGAAGGTAATAATTAATGAGGTATAGGAAAAAGTCATGTAAAATTCAATATAGAAATATATTATAAGTTCATACATTGTGCGAAATACTGAGTCAACAAAGAAAATATGACGAAGTGATAAAGTCATAATTTATATCAGGCACATTTTAAGGCATATATAACCTGTATGTAAATGTATGTAGTAACTTCTTCATAAAATAAAATAACACGTAACAATTTATAGCACTTATAAATCTGTAAAGGTAAATATATGTAATTTAAATTTTTCATTGACATAATCCTTTCGGTTGCACTACGGCTCTGGGGTCGACTCAGCCTCTAACAGAAATGAGTACCAGGAGTATATCCTGGGGGGTAAAGGCGGCCGGTGCGTAGGGCTGACAACCTTACCACCTTCATGTGCCGATTGTTTTGAAATCTGGGAGCCTCAACCTCCCGGAACCATAAGGGCCTGTCCAGGCCTGTAATGGGATTGCTTTTGCTTTACTGCTCAACCTCTCATACATACATACATACATACATACATATATTACATTCCATGGATCCATAATTTTGTCACAAGAAAAGAGGATGTGGAATAAGTCATAACATACAAAATCATATAAAAATGTACATTGCAAAATGCTTTAAACATTCTATGTGCAGTCTTAGACGTCAGTATTATAGGTTAACAGTACTCATAAGAAATTCATCTACAGAGTAAAAGGAATGTGCATTTAAGTATCTTCTTAGTGCTGCTTTAAATTGTGCCTTTTCATTCTTAAGATTTTTGATATTACATGGTAAGCTATTGAAGATCCTGATACTAGAATAGAATGCACTGTGCTTAAGATGAAAAGAGGCGTCAAACAGCAGTTTACGTCTTACAATATCTACCACAAATATGTAGACCTGCCCATTCATAATCGTATACAACTTCTGTAATTCGTTTCAATGAGACAGTTTACCTCATTGTATCAAGCAACTGGCTACAGCGCTGACGACCTAGATTTGATTCCGGAAGTTTAAAAGATATTTCCTTCTGCCAGCGTATCCAGACTGTTTTCCAAGTCCTTCCGGCCTCCCATGCAATGGATAGCGGGGCAAAGCCTAACCTCCACGCCATTCAATGTGGAAAGGAAGAATGTGTTGATTTATAATCGTAGAACACATATTTACTGTACAGATTATTTCAGTATGGTAAGAAAATAAACCACCAAATTCATTGCATTATCTCATTTCTCACTTGCGATCCGACATGTTTTCAGGTTTATTCAACCATCTTCACAGAGTAATTCGTCATAAAAATAATAAACAATGTACCTTTATTTTCTTATTGCGTTGATTTATACTTCCTCTTCCCCATTACTCTTTATGGTGCGTTGCTTAATTAAATACAGAGGGAAAACTTTGCCTTTACTTTCAGTGACCGCATGCTTCAGTGCTTTCTGAATATACGAACATGCTTGATTTAAGCACTGACTTTTCATTTTGTGAAAAGAGAGATTAAATCTTCGTGTATATAGGTTTATATCAGCAATGCGATAATCAGGTTAGAATTTAATAAACACAAGAGATTTCAAACCTCGTCACTGTAGTTCGAATCAAGAGTTATGCGTAATAAATCCGATTACAGTCTTATTTTGAAACCGCAGCTGTTTAATTACATTCGAACAGAGAATTAAATTTTATGGATTATAGGAATGTTTGCAGGTACAGAAAAATTGGTGAACTAATAATCTCTGTTTCTCTGTGTGTGAAATTTTCAACTGCATTTCAGTACATCGCCTTTTTTCTCCAAAATAAGAATATTTCATACAGAAGGACTGAAATCCAACAACGAGTTTTCGCTCGACATTTTACTTGGGGAAGACATTTTACTTTTGCATATGTGTGATTCATGATGTACAACGTAAACTGCTATCAGATTTGATGAAATATTTGGTTCAAAACTGAGGTTTACCTGAACGTTTAAGTCTTCATTAAATATATAATTTTGTACGGTTATAAAGCAAAGTATTTTGCAGTCCCACAAGGCAAACATTTACATTTATTAACGTAGGTGTTTACTCAGACTTCGAGCGTCCTCTAAGAAACTTGGCCTCCTTTACGTCAGAAGCCAACTTTTCTATATCAGCGGTCGCCAACCATTCGGACCTCACGGACCACTAAACTCACAATTTTGAATCCCGCGGACCACTAACATGAATTTTTTTTAAAAAGGTACAAACATCTATAAAATAATGATCATAAAAGTTCCATTTTATTAATATGAAATGCACTTGTTTAATTATAACAAAATTATTAGTGTGGTATTTGTTGCTGCTTGTTTTAAATAAGTATAATAAACATAAAAATTGCAAATAACGTCCAAATTTCTCCACGGACCACCAAAAGTTTCTCGCAGACCATCAGTGGTCCGCGGACCACCGGTTGACAACAGCTGTTCTATATTATCTGAATTTAAACTCACACAGACTTATTTATTTTGGTTCACATATATTGTAATATTATTAAATGTGCTACGAAGATTAAAACGAGCTACTGTGTTGTTAACATCTGCGTCTCTCCAAATTATTTTTTGTTTTTAAACCCGAGAATAACTCGATTTTAAACGCAATAAAACAGGCAATTAAAAATGCTCTCTTTACTGATTGCCTTACCCTAGGTAGAAATAAATTATTAATAATGAATAATTCGAAGTTACACGTGTGTATCATTGCTGTGACATGTAAGCTGCTGGCTTGTTGTGGATAATGTCGCGCCGTAGGCTTCAGACCTTTATGGGATCATTACATATTACTGTTTACAAGGCTTATCGAGCAAGTCCATGTATGTTGACCGTTAAATCCCTAACCGTGCTCTTCACTGTAACTAGTCACACTGTAATTACTCTATGTACCATAAACCCGTAGTGATTAAAATGATACAACTGTAAAATAACCAACTCCGCAAACACGGCGAATTTTTTGACAAGCCACAAGCCTACCCTGAGAGCGGAGGTAGCAAGCCTATTCGAAACGCTGCTTTCTACACACCAATTCACATGGTGTCGTATACCAGAATAATGAAATCTTCAAGCAAACAGTCATACAGTTAAGAAATCTCACGTGTTTTATTGAGACGGAAGGTTTGTTACTGCATTCCCAAACGCCCGCTACTGAACACTACCCTGAGCCAACTAAATCCATTTCAGACCACTATCACGCCCTATTTCATTTTTATCCACATAGATATAATCCTTCCATTTACGTCCAGGTTTCCAAAGTCGTCTCTCTATTTCAAGGCTCTCTTTCCATCCCTAAGTTACTTAAAACATTTGATGAAGAGTACACATTATAATGCTCCTATTGTTTGTGCTCTTACTACCTCTATATGAATTTCAATCATTTTTTCATCATCCTGTTCCGAAAAAGGTTAATCTAATAATAAACACAATCACACCAAACTTAAATAAACAAAAGGAATTAAGCAGTAAATAAGACCGCTCTAATAAAACACTACAAAACTGATGTCATCAGATAGAGTTATTTAGAGATGTCGCGTGAAGTATGTGGTTGATGAACAATGTTTTGTATAATGTTTGTGTTATTTAATAGCATACTGTGATTTATAGAATTCGTGAATAAAGTTGTCCTGTAAAACTGAGATGGTATAGCTTGTCATGATGAAATAAGCCCTTCATATATAATCGAGGCCGCGACCAGCGTATCACAACTGCCTATCGGCGAAACACGGCTTTCGAAAGTGTCTTACTGAGGAGAAACACCAGGCGTAAAATCAACAAAGTTGTCAAATACTGTGAGTTAGTCTTGTAATTCCTGTAATAAAAGCGATCTTAATTGACTCTAAAAGAATTCGGACGACGGTATATTGAAATATACGCGATTAATGTTTCGGATAAAATCGGTTTACTGTTTTCTACACAGTAATGTTTTGAAAATTATGCCTCAGTTCGTCTTCAGACAGAAAAGGGGAAGAGGAATTATAATGTTAGGTACGTTTGAAAGGGATGGGGTGTGTCACCGGAGTAACATATTACATTTAGTGATTAAATAAGGGACGAAAGGGGCGATAGGCGAGGAGTCTACAACCAACTCTTTCAAACTGCTCTGGATCTCTCTCCCTTTTGCTGTCTGAAAAGAAACAAAAATCCAGATATATAAGCCCTGTATTGTAAAACTTCCAAGACGATGGACTATGTCTAAAATATTAGTCAGGCTTAAACCATTTTTAATTTATACCGTATTTTGTTTTATGTGTCACATTATCTGCACTGTATGTGTTTCCTTCCTTCCTTCCCAGTTTCCAAATATCTGATCCTGTCACCATCACTCAGGGCCACCTCAACGCATTTCCAAGTTATAGGCTACGATTACCATTATGTCACTGGGGTGTTCTAGGAGCGGTATTTGATAAAGCTAGAGGTAGGCATGCGGTTTCTGCCTATCACGTAACGGAAGCAACAACTGTATTTATCGCTGCTCAGGAGTAAAACATTGACCTTAAGAGTGCGAGTGGGGATCTCTTTTCTCCGGACGAAGAAAGGAAAGGAAACATAAAGATCGTGTCAAAAACCCAAGTCACCACAATCCACTGATCGCCAATTGTGACGTATTCACTTCATAATTCTAGAGAAAATCTGTGCACGGCTCTAACCAGGTAGAGCAGAGCGGAAAATTATCTCTCACAACAGAATTAACTCGCCCTCACAAGTCACAGCGGCACTTCAGACAATATATTTTTAATCTCAATACATGAATTACTGGTCATAAAAAAACTAACGGTTTGGCTTCTTTTTTTTTTCAATGGCTCAACAGCCCCTTGGGGGCCTAGGCCGCCTCATTTTACGACGCTTCACGATCACACTCACTTAGACACACCACACTCGGTAGGAATCCTCTGGACGAGGGACCAGCTCGTCGCAGAGACCTCTACCTGACAACACACAACACTCACAAGAGACAGACATCCATGCCCCCGGTGGGATTCGAACCCACAGTCCTAGTAAGCGAGCGGCCGCAGAACCACGCCTTAGACCGCACGGCCCATGGGATCGGCACGGTCTGGCTTCACCCAGCAAAATTACTATAAAATCCACGATATAGTCCTGAATAACCAACAACAGCTCACGTATAGTTTTGATTACCTAAAGACCTGTTGTCTCGTCTCTACAAATATTGACCTTCAGTATCCCGGTAATTCCTTTGCCTAAAATAGTGACAAAATAGTTTTCTTACCATCACACCCGAGTCTTGTACCAACGTAACACCACGTTTACACCACAGGTATCACCCTTGCGTCTCGATAGCTCGGATTCATATTCCCTTCATGGTTTTCTGCGTGTAACACCACGGAGCTTTGTATCCTGCCAAGTGAATGACTGTGAAATTTTTCAAATGTGAAAGAAAGTTGAAAATCAAAGTATAAAGTATGTGAACTTGCAAAATAATAAAACTTCTTTTGATTCCATATCGGGAATTAAGACACAATATTCTTCTTTAAAGTTTCGTAATGAAACAGCAATTAATTCTCTCTGTGATGACGTTTTTTACAATACAATTACAATGACTACTATTTTAAAATCCTCTTAGGTTAAGTAAATTTTACAAACGCCATTTATCTCGAGGCATGTCTTGCTTAATAACAGTATAAAGCACATCAGATCAATTAAACCATCTTCAGTCTGTCACATTCATATTCATGATTATTCCCGGTGAAAATAATTGGTTTGTCTTGTTCTTCTTTCTTTCTCTTCCTCTTCTCACCCTCCCTACAAAATATATATAAATTCTCCTCATTCTAGCACCTTCCAATGTTCATTTTCTCATTTTCCAATGACATGTTATGTAACAGCTCATTCCATCCACTGTGGTACTCCTGTTGCAATTCAGACAGTTGGTATCGCTGGCTTCTCACCGCGGTGCCTCAAGTTTGCTCTCCGTGCAGACTCTATGGGACTTTTCGTTTCCAGAAAAGCACTGGGACAGGTGTATTTGCGAGTACTGCAGCTATCAATATCTCTCCACCAGTGCTCCATATTCATGCGGTGGCATCGGCCATCTACAGTCTGTATTTCTACAGAGACAGTCCAATCCTACCATACGAATAACATAATTATAATCCATCAAGTTCTCCCCGCTATTCCTGAAACTCTTTCTTCAATTTTATTCTTCGTAATTGGTTGTTTTTACCGCCGCTTTGATATAAACACCAACTGTTATTCCAATAATCGCATTTGTCCTGCCTTTCTTTCCTCCTCATCTTATGATCATCATCATCATCATCACCACAACCATCAAAATGATATATTAAAAATTTAAGTTCATTAAGGCTGGTTTCTCTTGAATTTGAAGATGCTCTTCACCTTCACGTCTTTATTTTGTTCCCCCTAGATAAGGAGCTCTTCATCTGCATATACATCTCTTGTATAAAACAAAGGGCCCACGTAAATTCTTCTAATCATAGATTTTAATATAAATTTATAGCGCTTTATTTATATATAAGCACAAAGGAGATGCCCTTCGTCACTGTCCAGAGCTTCTATTGGCACTGTCGAGTTTCACATAAAGAGTACTTATGATGATTCATGTGTGATGCATGCACTCTCATGACTATACTTTGTTACGCATGTCGTTACTTTGTATAGCCTACCTCTCGCACTACAGCGGCCCATAGGCCACTAAAATCACCTGAAGTTGAGAGCAGAATCCCCGCCACAGAATGTCATGCAGGCCTGCATCAAACATTTCTCAGACAATTCGTAATGCACTGAAGATTGCGATACAACTTAGACAGCCTGTTATATCTTCAAGACCTACATGCCGATACTGTAGGTGCTACCAAGTCAATATATTCCTAAGATATAAAGCTGTTTCTGACAACATAACATTCACAGCGCTTTTCTCGACAACCAATAAAGCCATTAGTTAGTGTTCATAGGCCGAACATGCATGCCCGAGGCTGACAAACGTAACACATAGCTGGCAAATAAGGTTCAGAAGAACGACCGCCTGGACCGTGGAGTTTACGTCCATGTGTATTGCTTCAGTGTATAGAGAGCAGCTCGATCCCACGTCCAAGGCGTCATAACAAATGTCTAAAGAAGAAGTTTCAGAATCCCGAAAAATGGGAGACCCTTGGCCGCATTGGCGTATAGCGGCACAAAGATAATAGGCAGAGAAGACATACATACGGACATAGAGACACGCAAATGGATACGTAAAAATTGATGGTTATGTACATATATAGTACATACATGCTACATATACGAATATAAGCAGGCAGACAGATACACAGAGTGATAGACACGTAGGTAGGTTGGTAGGTAGGTAGGTTGATAGGTAGGTAGGTAGGAAGGTAGGAAGGTAGGTAGCTAGGTAGGTAGGTAGGTAGGTAGGTAGGTAGGTAGGTAGGTAGGTAAGTAGACAGATAGAGGCAGAGAGACACAGAAAATAATTAGATGGAAGAATGGACGGATGGTGGGATAGACAGATAGAGGGACAGACAGACAGACAGACAGACAGGCAGATGGATGGACAGATGGAATAGATAATGACAGACACAGTGCTTTAACTATCCAATTCAATGTCAGTGCAATCCTGCTGAATGTTCAAAGAATGAATGTTTGCAAGATCAAATGCACATCGAAAAATGTCGAAGTGCCAAATACGTGATAGCATAAAAAATAAAGGAATACGCCTGCTCCATTGGAATTTTAAATATCAACATCAATTTATTACGACGGCCATAACCACGTCTATTTCCTACTCAATGGCAGTATATGTGCTTTCAGCATCGTGCTAAGTTTAGAATTATATGTCTTTTTATTGTTCTGAACGCATATCTTGGTGAGCAGAGCAAGTAACACCGGCAGCTGACGCACCTTCACACGCATTACGTTCAATAAATACTGCACATTAAATCACAGTCCTTAGACGGGCATTTTTACGACGGAAAATAATAAAGTGTTGCAATGGCTTAAATGTCTTCAGATTCATAACAGAGGTTATCACATGACGAAAAGCCGAAACTCTACTTGCATTAATGTGAAGTCGGAATTTGCTTATTATCAACATTAATGGAGCGATGATACGAGCATTAACGTGATGATTCCTAAATGCGAGGCCCAACAGTCATCATACTGTCCTGTAATACTGCAAGGCTCTGTATCGCTATTGTTTAATACTCGTATACGTATTAACGAAGAATATTCTGGGTGTCATTTTTTTGTGGATTCTGCGATAGGCATCAGCTGCCTGAGAACACAAGAAATGATAATCTTATCTGCGATCTTCAGGTTGGCTGGTATATTCACTCGTGCACATAAGCTTACGAGAAAAAGGCGAAATTCGGAAGCCAACATCTGAGTATGCATTACAGATAACAATAGATAATACAGATCTTGCACAAGAGTCCAACCACCAGTGTTTGTGGAATACGAGTATCTCAACAAATTCACATGCCTCGAAAGGTGTATGTGGAGCTGTTAAATTTGACGGTCTTTGTCAATTTCATTAGCAAGTTGCCCAAGGTCTTATTCACGCTAAATATTACCCTACAAGTAAGTAACTGTATAATTGAATCAATCAAAATAATTGCAGCTTTCCTCCGACTTTGTTTACTAACAAGGCGTTACTTATGGCAGAAGCAACATGCAAATTCTCACTCATAATCCTTGGGTATTTCACATAAAGCAACGGACTCATTTTCAATATATTTTCTGTAAATACATAGTGCGGAGTTATTGACTAGACTTATTGGACCTTGGGTATTTGATCACCGTTTAACAGTAGAGAAGTAACTAAACTTCCTTCAAAGACGCCTCTTAAAATCGCAAAAACTGTGCCTCTGAAAGCCAGATGAAGTATTTGATTTCAGCCAGGACTCTTTGCAAGTTGTGCAGAAGCGTTAGTGAAATGTGCTGAAGTTTTGTCAACGTAGTCTCTCGAGGTCAGATATATTTCAGATTTAAAACACGGTTACTTAACCCGTGTTAGAATAAGTGGACCTGCGTAATTTTCGGATTATGGGAGAGAATGATAAAGAGACAAAGAGTAGAATTCTATTGCGATATATGGTAAAATTTTGACATTAAATTACGGCGAGTATATATGGGATGACTGTGACACGCTGTACATGGGCCCATAACTGTGGCCCTAGAAACAACCCAATCAAGCGAGGTCACAACAATTTGTATAATAAAAAAAAAATTCGGTCAGTCAGATTTGGCAGCTCCTATACTGGTCAGAATTAACAAACGTTACACTCCTACATTCCACGACATACGACTACATAGGCTTTCAGTGAGAGCTTACTCTCACAGAATGCCAACACTTTTTATACCCAACAATAATTCTCATGCAGGATATAAAGTGTTTGTCCACAACACTCCTTTTGAAATTTCAATTATAATTTTCATTGGTGCAGTTACGTTACAACAGACATCATTAGCGTGGTCCGAAACTGAAAGCTACAATCACTTTGTGACAGATCTCACAACAAGACACAAGAGCCGACACTGGGTGTTCGTTTATTCTGAGGCACGTAAGTCGCAAAAGCTGCGTTCTATTATACATTGCTACTGCTAATCACTCATTATTACAACACATCATTGTTTTCAAGAATTTGACATGAAAGCGACAAACATGTATAAAAAAAGCAGCGTTAGTAGCAGAATCTGACGGTTCAAAATCACTCGTGTCAAAATCGACCATTGGACGCAACTCGGACCAGGTTATATTCACCTCCCATCCTCAAAACCTGTTTCCAAAGGTCTCAACTTTATTTTAATAATTACATCTTCTTCTCAACCTTGGACTCTGCATTTCATAGAAGGTTTGTCACAAGATGTTGGCCAGCGTAGATCCCTCTACTACGTATTTTATTTTGTATTTTATATTTCGGAAGGCTGTAATTGTAACTCAACTAGTTTATTCTATTGCGTTCTTTTCTGTTATGTTTCTTTCCATTCCGTTCTATTATACATTAAATTATATCATATTCTGTTATGTTATGTCATGTCATGTTATGTTATGTTATTTATATTATATTACATTATATTATATTATACAGTAGAACCCCAGCATCCGCGGATTCGTTATCCGCGGTTTACCGCCCCAAAATATTAAATGGAAAATTCCAGAAATAAAAGATTCATAATTTTCAAATTGCACTCCATTTTGAGTAACATGGTGAAACCTTCCCGCCCCGTCACGCTCAGTACATGACTCATCTCTCTTTGTCCTCTGTACCCACGCTGGCCCGCTTTACTCGCATTTACAAGTATAATAATTTAATATATTAATTAATAATTATAATTATTTAATGTCGGTAATGTTTTATTGTACGTAATTTAGCAATTAAACTTTATCATAGGTATGTATGTAAACGAAAAACGACTTATATATAGGGTTCGCTACTATCGCGGTTTCGGGCATCCGCGGTTGGTCTTGGAACATATCACCCGCGGATAATGTGGGACTACTGTATTATATTGTATTATATTATAGAATTTCCCCCAAAGTTTTAAATTCTTTCGTATGTCAAATATCTCGGCCACTTACTTTACCTCAGTCATCTAGATCGTGACAATAAACAAGATAAGCAACATACGTATAAACGTGACATTAAGGCGCGTTCGCGTAACCATTGTTGCCATGGAAAAGCAATAAGTGTTACATATTGTGGTTGTGTGTCTGTAGCCTTAGTTATCCAGCATGCAATGCGTATGTACCGTAAAACATCGTCATCTCTGCCCTGTCTGGTTATACCATATTTTTCCACATTATTTCATAAACCGTAAGATTTTCGGAAAAAATGTAACGAACATAAAATATGTGTTTTGAATTTCTCTAAAATTCCGTCTGATAAATTAATTATTCTAAGAAGAATTCAACGAGATATCGTAAATGTATATAGGTCTTCACGTAAAGTACGCGTTAATCTTATCAGATTTTAATGAAACTTGAATTTTCTCGACAGATTTCCGAAAAATATTCAAATATCAAATTTAATGAAAATCCGTCCCGTGGGAGCAGAGTTGTTCCATGGGGACAGGCGGACAGACGGACAGAGACAGACAGACATGATGAAGATAATAGCCGTTTTTCGGAATTTTGTGGACGCGCCTGAAATGGACTTAAAATTCACTGTCTAAAACACTAACAAAATGCACTTCACTTTCATTTGTATTTTGTTGGTGTTTTAAACAGTGAATTGTAAAAAATGCACATTGAGACTAATATAAAAAAATTGACTTAAAATTTTGAACTTGTATACAAAGTAACTTACCACAAAAGTGCAGTATTTACGAAATATAATATATCTGTATCAATACAGACGTTACCCTAAATAAACTGCTACAACTTCATATGCGACGACCGGGAATCAAACCAACAACTCAAACATACAAATCTATCAGCATGTTCATGCTTTGCCAAGCACGACCGTCAACAGTGGGGCTGCCAATATTGAATTTGAATTCACCATTTCCTGTTATGTATAGTCCAATAAGCAATTAATTTCAGAATCAATGGATGCTAATGAAGTGAACTTATAAATGAGATCCAATTGCTCAAAAGAAGGAAATATTATTCAAAACAGTCAGGTTTTCTCCAGGTCTTAAAAAACAGCTTCTTTTAATGCGTTCATTCGCGTTACATAACCAGTGCTATTACTGTGATGTGGAAACTTCAACTTAAAAAAATAAGGGACAAATTAAAATCAATTTCTTTTTCTGATTTTTTTAACATGGATTCTACTGGGTAAGAGGCTACGTGCATTCAAAGCTGGCCTAGATGTAAATGGCTGAGATATATGTTCCACCCTGGGTGGAAATGTTGTTGGGTATCAGTTATGGGATTCAACAATTCTCATGCCCATAAACAGTCAGATCAGTGGCCGAGCTGTCCAGGTTCTAAAATAACTTTTTATTCCACTTCTCAACCACTTATCGATCACTTCCCACGATTATTTTATGCGTAAGTATTTTATAAATCCACAACAAATTTAATTTAATTCATTTCAACACTCCAATGCTAATGAAAACAACAGTCCCTCAGCTATTCTGCGATGAACCATGCATTATTAGTTTTGAGAAGTGAACTGCAGTTTATTAAGGTGTGTATAAAGTATATGCACCAATAAATTAAGCTAGAATACCGCCCTCGCTTTTGTCTTTGTAGGAATGAAGCCAACGAAATTAACTTCTTTTTGAAGGGCCCCGCAGCAAATGATATGGACGCATCGCAGCCTTGAGGCTTATTGTGCAACCCTGTGATGAAGATAATTATTCTTTTCGTTTTTCCGTGTAACAGAGCACCGATGGAATGAAACTGACAGGAGAAACCTAAGTACTTGGGGAAAAACCTGTCTCAGTGCCACTTTGTCCACCACAAATCCCAAATGGAATGACCCGGGATCGAACCCGGACCTTCGCAGTGAGAGGTCGGAGACTAACCGCCTGAGCCATGGCACGGCCATAAAGTAACATTACTTCACACCAGTAATCTCCAAGACGCATTTATGAACACGCCGTTGGAAATATGGAGTCTCTCCCAATCTCAGACATGCTACGGAATATTCTTGGCTGTCAATCAATAATTTTGGCCTTTATATGTTCTCCTAGGTTAGCGTGACTGTAAATTGTAAATTGAGAAGGTATATGAAAGTTGTGTTAAATTACATTTACGGTACTTATCTGGAAAAAACTGAGAAAAACAACTTAAACGCACATCTTATATCCCTGGTCCGAGTTTCGAAACCTGCGACATACCCATTACGAAGCAGTAATTCTAAACACTAAACAACGATTTTCGGTGCATAAGGAAAATTATATGAAAGAACGCTTCTAGTAGGCTCCGCGATAGCTCGGTGATTATTGTGACTATGTTACGAGCTCGAAGACCGAGGATTATGGGTTATGCTCCCAGTAAGGACAAGAGATTTGTGCCTCCTAAATAGCAGTGAGACAAACTCTGGAGCTCACATTGTCTTCTATCTAATGTAAAAGTTTATGGAGCATGGATATTGTCACTGACCTCCAAATAATGAGCGGGAATATTCCTCCTCTTCCCAAAGCGCCTGCATGAAATGATGCTTAATTAAGTGCACAAATAACTTTTTATAAAGATAAGAATTATTGTCGGTCCGTAATTTAGCAGGTCATGCAAGTATCGCACTGCGGTTGTCAGGACAGTATATTACGCTATAAAACTGAATTAAGATTTGTAGGCTTGCTCAATTAATTTTGTTTAAAAATGTGAATGTTTTCTGCCCCGTCAAAAGAGAACAGAGAAGTTGAGCAGTTATTCAGCGAATGTGATTCTCTCACGAGCAGAACGTCTGTACTGGAATATTCCTTCTAGCAAATAAGTAAACACAATAATCTGTGATATGCCGAAGACAAAAATTATGTCTTATAAGAAATTATCTCCTCAAAGAAGTTAAGAAGTTCATTAGAAATAAATTCCAGACACCAATCATTAGACTGCTCTAAACCATTTAAATCCACTTCTTACCTTATTACCTACTCCTTTAGTGTTCACATTACTATCAACAAATTTTTTCAAAATTTTTTAATATCCTGTTCTCTTCAAGTGTCCCAAGAAATAAGGGGGAGTTTCGAAAAGTGAAGATTCGAAATTCACCATTAATTTCGGCTATGCTCTAGTAAAGACTCAAAAACTGCTTGACCGATTTCAATTAAAATCAGTGTGGTAGACCTGCGCTTTCTAATTCTTGCTAGTAAATTTCGATTTCTATTTAATTTTGTTAAGTTCATTGTTGAATGAGCTTTCATTAAAGTTTCAGCTCTTCAACAAGTTTGAGGGAACTCGTATATCTTATCCTTTGCACAAATAACATCATATATAACCCTAAGTTTCATTCACATTGGTTTACGTAAGGACCCAAATAAAACCTTAACTTTTGTTCTATGATGTATTCGTCACATTTCGATGAATTGGATATACTCGTATATCATTAACATAGCATGAAAGACTCCCTAAAAATTCCACTGACTTCTTCCTAAAAACCACTTTCTTTTGTGGTGAAGGGCCCCGCAGCAGATGCTACGGACGCACCGCAACCTTGAGGTTTATTGTGCAAACCTGTAATGAAGATAATTAGTTTTTTCATTTTTCCTTGTAATGGAGCACCGGAGAAATAAAATTGACAGAAGAAAACCGAAGTACTCGGGGGAAAACCCTGTCACAGTGCCACTTTGTCCACCACAAATCCCACATGGACTGACCCGGGATCGAACCCGGGCCTCAACGGTGAGAGGCCGGCAACTAACCGCCTGAGCCATGGCAAGGTCAAAAACCGCATTACTCTACCCCATTTCTCGACATTTGAAAAGCGAGGTAAAAGAAATCCAAATGCCTCTCCTCCTGTAGTCCACGTAATAACTTAGTGACTATCAGCATATCTGTTCAACAAAATATTTTACTGGCAATATAATATGGACCATGTGGAAACAAATAGGCTTCAATAAATACGAGCATCTTTTTCCCCTAGGTGTGAATGAAGAGCACAAAAATACGCAAAACACACGAACAGTATGATTAAAAGCATTATACGCAGAAAGGTCTGTACCGTAGAACCTTCACCAATAATGGCAACCATACTCCTGACACTTCAAAAATGGAAACGGCTAAAACAGGTAAACTTTTCTCTGTCCACGTCATGAAGGCTTCCAGCGGTAGTAGAGTTATAGTTTCATTCGTTCTTAATCTCGGCACTAGATGGAAGTGAGCGGTCATCTTCAGCCCCGGCCGCTTACCACCGGGAATGAATCCCGGAACGCAGAGAATAAGAGACTGGTTGGGCCCCGGAGCCGGTCTGGGGAGGGGGGGTTAGGGGGAAAAATGTATTTACCTTGCCGGGATTCGACCGGATCGTCCGGTCCAGATGAAGTTTTCCTGTTCTTCATTAAAAGCTATGTAAAAAAGACGTGTGGCAGAAGAGAGGTTATGTGACACGCATTTCTTATCCTGTTTGCTGAATGGAAGTTAGTGGTTAGCTGCAAGCTTCGGTCACCTTACCCCGAGGATAGAGCCCAAGTAACCCTCGGACTTATTCTTCGTGCGACCTAGAGTTGATACGGAAATGACGGTGAATAGAAAAATATTTCAGCTATGTTTCTAAGCTGAGGTTGGAGGCAGCAGGTTTATCCGAAACGTTGGTACTTTCCTTCCAAATTAGAGGGTCTCGCGACCAAGGAGACCAACATAATCAAAAATGACTTCCCACTGTCAGAAATTGAACCCCGCTCATGCAGGACGTAGATTAGTTAGTATATAAAAGAAAAAAAAACTCTTCCAACAACGCAAGAGAAACAACTTGCTCTTTCTTCTTCGTAGCTGCCCTTTGTAATGACAGTGTAAGGTATGAAAATTGCAAGTTGCAAAGGAGCTGAAAACGTTTGCCAAATGTCGTATAAACGCCGACATACTTCGCAGAGGCCAAGGATTAATACCAAGCGCGTCTGTGTAGAATCTGTGGTGGATAAAGTGATGCTGAGGCACTTTCCCGTCGGATTGCTTCTGATTTACTTTGCCAGTTAGCTGTACTCTAAAGCTCCATGATCATCTGTCTCCTACATTAAGGTGCGATCCGACCAGCCGACACGATAACAGAATTCCCGTTCTTGGTTGAAACTTTGCCTTTATGTTGGTTACTTTGCTGTACTTACAGTAAAGAGGTTAAATTTTAATCTAAAATCTTAGGTGTACTTTTAAAAATTCCGCTCGGCTTAACTAACAATCCACCATTCCACATGTCTCGTCAATTGATGAAGGCTTCTGCGATACACGTAGGGCCTACCATGCAGGATAGAGGTTACACCACCACCACCACCACCATCACCACCACCACCACCACCAACAACAACACCACCAACACCACTACTACCTCCAATATCACATCCACATCCACCACTGCGAACATCACCACGAGCACCAATACCACCACCAACGCAGCCACCACCACTTCCATCCTCACCACCTACACTAACACAACCACATCCAACATCGCCATCACTACCACCACCACAACCACCACCAAAGCCACCACCACCACCACCACCAAAGCCACCACCACCCCCACCACTACCACAGTAATTGTCGTCGTCGCTTTCATGATTTACACTTATCAGACCTTCTCGACCCCAAGCTTCAAATTCAGAACTGCTCTTTCCGTCTAATATCGCAGTGTAAAACTCGGTTATGCAAGTGCATAAAAAATACAAAGCAAGTAACGTTTAGTATTCGTGAGTATTCGGGAGAGGATTTTGCCGTTATTGTTGGATGATTGTTTAAGGTATGATTAAAATAAACGCTAGGATGCGAGACGAGTGTGTTCACGTCATCACATAAGAATACAGAGTTAACAGCAGGTTGTTCTTAACTGTAGCGGGAATTGCGGATGGAAAGAAAACATTACAGTCATACCTCGCTTTACACGGCTTCGTACTTCGCCTTTTCGCAAATTCGCGGTGTCGTCTCAACAACAAAAACAAAAAAATTTCCCCAACTTTCCAGGAAATTCTATAAGGTTCTACAAGCTTCGTGTAGACGTGATGCGGCTGATTATGTGATATCCGCTCCCCGACACAGTTTTTCTGCAAAGAAAAGGAACTCCGACCAGCAAAGTGAACCAGGTGCAAAATAACATTAAAAGTGCGTAAAGAGTAAATTAAAAGCTTTACTTTTGTCATTATTTTGTGGCTAAATGACTGAAAGGGATTTAAGCATAAAAATAAACATTAAACTACATTACTATAAAGGAAAACACTAAAAAATACTGAACACACTTTTTTGGTGGGCGATCAATTATTCCCGGACGTGTAACTGAATCATCCTATGCTAGCAGTGAACACATAGTGACATTTCTCGTACGACATCTGACGCCAGTGTCTTCGGTGTATTCAGAATTGCCCTGTAATGGTGACTGCTCTCTACACAGAATAAGTTACTACAAGCTGTAACACACCCAACTTATGAAAGGGAGAAAGAGTATCGGAGTGGGAAAACTGTCATTCTGAGGATATCTATGCATCTATGCAGCTCCTGGTGGCGAATTTCAGGATAAAATTTTAAATAGGCTACGATGATCGTATCCTTATTTCTTTACCGTACCCTTACTTCATCTTACCCTAAACAAAAACAGAAATTAAACGAGTCGAAAAATAGCCTATTAAATTTTAAGCCAAATATTAAAAATATGTATTTCGGTTACCGGCGTTTAAGAAACCTTTTTAAAAATTTAACCCAAAGCCCCTTTTCTCAGTTAAATATAAAGCTATTAGAGCTAGAGAACTCAGCGTTCATAGTGCTTTTAACATATTTTTAAATTTTAGAGAAATAGGAATAATAGGTTTAAAGATAAGAATACGTACCTAGATCTTTCTAATTACGACTATAAATTTGCAGCCCCTCAGAAGCCTTTCTTCGACCTCTAAGATAGACCGTCCGAATCCCGTTCTAAAAGTCGCTAGAGGTGTGTCGCTCTTTTTGTGTTGTGCACGAATGCAGAATAACTGAAAAAATATTCTAAATTTTGTCTATGTTCTGATGTAAGTGGGTAATTCGGGAGAGATGAGAGTCTAACGCTTACTGTTGCATATATGCGTAAGAGAATGCCGAGTCCAGACGGTCCTGTACTTCGTCAGTAAATTTATTTTTAGACAAAAATAGTATAGAAATAATAAAATCTTTCACTCAATTGTTTCAGCATGTCTTTCTGTTTTCCTACAATGTTCCAATGTAAGTTAAGTCGCCTGAAACAAGAAGCTAATGCCATGTGTTTTAATTCAGCTGAAGTACTCCATCGCAATCAGGACAACCCTTATTCTATCTTATGTGGTTTCCTGAAAACAAAAATGAGCAGATCATTCAAATGGGTTGCAATATGTCCGAAGAAATGTGGATATGTATTATGTATTGCAAATATCTCATATTCTGAAGGAGTCAAAAATGTTCATAGTTTCCACATGTCCGTCTAAAACAGCAGGTTCACGGCACTTTCTCCCATCAAAGTTTGAACCAAAGTCTTAAAAAAAATGTAAGCATTTTACCTGGTAAATGGGGATTTTTGAATGTACTATCATTTACAAATTTGTTTAAAATCGTTTATTATTTATACTTAATATACACTAACTTCTAGGAGGAATTTATCATACTCCGGAAGTACGTTACTTATGTTAATTTACATCCATATAATCAAATATACCTACATCCGAGGTTGAACTGTTACTGAGACAATTGGGCGAGAATATGTTATCTTGTTGCGGTTCCACGTACTGTACCTCTTTAACATGGTGTGTTATCCGTACACTGCGCAGGTTCCTTCATGAGCCGACTGCCAAATCAAGCCATACGGAGGCGAGTGTGCTACGTAAGGTACTTCGAAACTTAAGGAAAATTTTTATGAAATTAGAGTTTTCTCACTTAATATCCTTGCCATTCAGATTTTAATTAGATGTTAAATACAGGCCTTAATCTTACAGGAAATACAAATTTCTCCTCGTTTTATTAGGTCCTTGTAATCAATAAATGTATAATATTTCTCATTCTTTACAAATTATCTCGCCAACTTCGGATACAAGTATTTTTGGTTTTGTAATTTAACCTAAGAAACATTCTCCCGAAGTGTGGTAGATTCTCTTAAATCACTGGATATAAAAGATAAATTCCATACGAATTAAATCAATTATGAATAAATTTGCAAATCTTGATTAGAATACTGTCTCTAAAATTCAGGTTTGTATACTAGTAGGCCTGCCATGTAATCAGCACATATCCGAAGTGTTCTTACATAATGCCACAACCCATCATAGTAACACTTCTCACGACTGAACAACGAAATGTATGTGTATTTAGTGTCGTCCTTCGAATTAAAACAGAGTAAACTAAATCAAAGCTAAATTCTTACTCTGAAATAAAATGTGTTAGTTGCAAAAAATTGTAAGCCTACTACAAACTACGACAATTGCTTCATGTTTGAATTTTGTCTGTACATCTCCTAACATCTGCTTATAAATTAACGTATCAATGGACTGCACCAAAGAACTCGCAAAGTTGCGAGATATCGTCTTACAGAGTAGCGTCATTTAATTCAAATCAATTCATATTTGGGAAATCCCGGGTTCAAACACTGGCTCGCAGACAATCATGACAGTGCTTCATCGCCGTCCTCGTTAACCATTCCAGGAGAAGGCTGCGTAAGTGCTTTAAATTTAGCCACTATCGCTTCCATATTCCTTCATATTCGATACTCACTAATAAGTCTATAAAATTTTACGCAAGATAGTGTAAGCTTAGCAGTTAGAAGCAAGTTAATTTAGTCAATAATCAATAAATCAATAAAAGACACACGACGCTATAACCGAGCGTCTTGTTGACATTCAGTACAGTGTCTCAATATTAACTCTTTTAGGCCTTACAATCTTCTGAATAACATTCGGAAATTCCGTTTTTAACTCATAGAAAACACAACGTTCCTCTCTTCCAAATATAAAGTGTTAATTCTATTTAGGAACTACTATTACTTTGTGAGAATTATGTGAAATCCATAAAGAAGCACTTGTAAAGTAAGGGGTTTTAGTGTTTTACGACGTGGTTATTATATAACGGTTCTGTGCTTTAAACTTTTCTATCGAAGTTCCAAAACATATTTCCTTTAAACATTTAATTTAAATAATTCATTGATGTCAATAAATTTTCCTCGTCGTACCACGTTTTTATTTCTGTTTTATCAGAAACGAAATATCAAAACTTATTGTTTAGATGCAATCGCAGGATCTTCACTTGCTAGAAATGCAACACGACAGCATGCGAAAAAGATATTTAACTTAAAAGTTTTCAATATCATAATTATCGCCGTCATCTGGAGGGCCCGACACATGAGTTTGGTCTGTCCACAATTTCTTCTTACTTTCAGAACTTCTTCATTTAGTGCCTGCTTTATATATTTTTATATTTTTCTGATACATTTATGTTATGGCAACTATTTTGGTATACGTCAATTTCTCAAATAATATTTGGACACTCGATGTCAGTATTCTGTGTGTGATTTAGACTTCTAATACAAAGAAAGTACCGTCGGCATCTCTGTTACGCTGTTTTCAGTAATTTGGTCTGCAGTTTCCACTAAAACTAGCCCCGCTCGCCATATTATACCGCTGATATTGCTTTGAGAGTGAACATTAATATTTATATTTTAGTTAATATTTTGCCAAAATGTATTTTAATGTTGTTATTTGTCCTACTGCATATGTGCCATTTTATTTTCCGATTACTTCCAGCATCTCAGACAAGGTACCTTGAATATTTAAAAATTGTCTCTATCCATGCAATGAAGGCATGTAGGGGAATAAACGTATAACTCCGCTGACCGCTAACATCGAGGTGAGTGTTCAGCTTTACGACTCAACCGCTTTACCCCCGGTTGAAAAACAACCGGTTTCCATTGCATAACAATATTAAGTTAGGTGGGCACCAGGGCCGGTCTGGAAAACAGGAAAATGTATTTCTCGTGTCGGGAATGGAACCCCGTTATCTTCCAGCCTATAGCTTAGTCGATCTGCCGACTAAGCTATCCAGACTGCCTCACAAATGTGTTTCAATAGTTTCTGAAGTAAGCAACTCATCCTACCCTGTAGCATTGATAGTAGAATAAAGACTTTTAACGACGCCACAGTAAGCCAGTGATTTATTCGCCGAGTTGTGCAACGAGGAAGAAACAAAAAGTCAGCTGTAATAGATCGTGTTTAATACGATACAATGAAACACTGTAAGGAAATAAACAAGTCACTGGATCGGTAGCGAACAGATTTAGAAACACTGGTTGCGTCTCAGCAATGGTTCGTTCCTTCTTTGCAAGTCCTCAGCCAGACTCTCTCTTGTTTACATCTACGATTAAAGCCAATGGTTGCTTCTCTCGCATATGTTCAGATTAAAAACGTGTGACTTATTTAATTAAATATGCCATTTCAAATTCAGATCTTATGTAATTTGAATTAAATGGGATGTATCTCAGCTGAGCTGAAGCTGAGTAAGTATGGATTTGGATAGAACATTCGCAACCAACATTAGCGCATTTTCCTGAGTTCTTCTGCAGAATGTTACGCCATTCATAAACGAAAAAATTTCTGTGGAACAAGTTCCGTAAATTAATAAGCCCTTCATCCTTAGGAATTGAGCTCTCTGATTAATTCACCTAACATCTCAGCTCAGTGGTTATCACTCATCATTCGTAATCGTAATGTCCCGGGTTTGAGTTCCGGCAGAGTTACTGTGTTTTTCTTCAGTCTCTAAAGTCAAAGGGGATACAATCTCTCAAAATAAATCACGGCTCTTTCCTTGCGCATCATTTCCATTATGTCATTCAGTTACCCTAATATATTATTCTGAATAATTTTGGAGTTGAATAATATCGTTAAACAACCGAAGTATTATTCACTGTAACCAATTTCAACTCGCCCAAAAATGACGGATCCTTTCAGATGCAATCTAGAAACCTGCGTAGGGAATCAGACTATCGTGTAACGTAATACAGCCAGAAATGTAAAACGTATTGTTGTCCAAATCAAAATTCTAATCCGCAATTCAACTTTGCATAATATAATTGTGTCTTGAATGACATTTACTGTTAAGTTCATCATATCATAAACAACATTTCCTGCTTCAGTTTGTATTCGTCGTCAGGGAGGGAAAACTTGAAGATGGATTCTGTCTCTTTCTGATCTATTTAAATGCTTACATTTTAAGCCTTATCTTGAAGCTGGTGTTGATAGACTAGTACATTATTAAGTTCACTGACTGATACATACAAAATACAAACACACAATACACGCAAGATTTCCAAATGCATTCCGTTACGAATTTGTGTACCAGAGACTAGTCTCATTAGATGATTGATATGTTAAACACCGTCATTCCAGTAAACATTACTTGTAGGTAAAAATAATTTTAAGGAGCGACAATAATCTTCGCACCCTTTATTACCATATATCATGTAATTCTACATCCGTACAAATTAGGGAAAGGGGAAATATAAAATGCAGTGTACCGGTACCTTATTATCTAACAAGAAACAACTTTTTGTTCTTTGTCACTTGGAATTACGAATTAATGTGTTTATTTAGTTTTACAACCCTAAACAATTTTAATAATCCACTTATATTTAACGAGGACGGAAGTAAATAATTTACAATTTGCTGGATTTACAATGTTTCGACAAGTGAATGATGTTCAGTGAGTACCAAATCCATATTCATTATCACGCAGTCTGCAATAATAATTAAAATAAATTTAACGTACTAACACATCGCAACACAAATTAAAAAATGTAACAGTAGCAGATAAGACAGTATGCTAAAAAATTCGTTGCGCATATACATATATACATACACATAAACATACACTAAAACCAACACGTCTAACAATGGAGAAAGCACTAAACATAAAAGTGTCGTCAATATTTTCGAAAAATCCAGATACATAAAAATAAGCGAGAGAGAAAAGAGAACTTAAATGAGACGCAGGCACCAATATTTATTTTTTCATGAATTTCCCAATTACGGCAGCGTTTCATATCACGCCAGCGTCTAACCATTTACCGGCTGGTGGTACCAGCCAATCTCATTAAATAGCTACTGTTCCGCTGCTACAGCGCAGTTAGTAGTTCCAGTGATCACTGCGGCTCCTATTAGGTCACGTGATAGCCAGTGAAACGTAAATACCGTACTTTAGATAAAGAGAAACTGTCGGCTACTACATTGAATAGTAAGTTGTCAAATAAAGTGAACTACGGTGAGTTCAATTGAAAACCGAACCCAGACGCACGGCAAGTTTCACGGCCTAACATTTCAAAATATAATAAGCATAATATAAATTATCGCAAGTTAGAGTAGTTGTTGGAATGCTTGTTTTACAAGGAACTGAAACACCAGAAAACCGTATTCTAAACCTCCTACGACATTGTTCCTATGACTTCTACCTGAAGTAGGTTTCCACAATAAAAATCCTCCGTTTTATACTGTAGTGCATACTCAAGAAAAAAAATTCGTTACACTGTGCTTGACAAGCCTGTTACATATAGGAGATTAAATTGGACTGTGACTTGTGACGTCTGATAATTCAATGTAACCGTACACGAGAAGAGGATATGGTTGTATGTCAGTTAAACTTGCTGTGCAGTATCAGCAATTTCTAGATAAGAATTTCACACAGTATCTAATAATGTGTTCACCAGAATATCTAGGAGTTGAAGGAGGTCATTCCCTACACCTACTCTAACATGTATGCATGTATGTATGTATGTATGTATGTATGTATGTATGTATGCATGCATGCATACATACGCGCATACATACATGCATGCATACATACATACATACACACATACATGTATGCATACATACATACATACATACATGCATACATATATACACGCATACAAGCATGCATGCATACATACATACATACACACGTACATGTATGCATACATACATACACACACATACATATATACATACACATACACACACATACATGTATGCATACATACATACACACACATACATATATACACACACACACATACATATATACATACACATACACATATATATATACATACATGCATACCCATATACATGTATGCATACATACATACACACACATACATGTATGCATACATACATACACACACATACATATATACATACACGTACATACATATATACATACACATACACGCATATATATACATACATGCATACATACACACATACATGTATGCATACATACATACACACACATACATATATACATACACATACACACACATACATGTATGCATACATACATACACACACATACATATATACATACACATACATACATATATACATACACATACACATACACGCATATATATACATACATACACACATACATGTATGCATACATACATACACACACATACATATATACATATATACATACACATACTCACACACATATATATACAAACATACATACACACACACGCACGCACATAAATATGCTGTTGCTTGCCGTGTGTCTGACTTCGGTTTTCAACTGAACTCCCTGTAACTGTTAACACACAAGTGTCACTTTACAGAACATTAGTGCGGTCTGAACAATAACTTAGCGCACTTTAAGATGTATATGAAGTTTTGGAATCTAACGGTTTCCACGGCGGTGTGTATTCGCATAGTTTTCTAGAATGTGACGTCATGTAGTCTAATCGGTATGCACGAACGTTCACCTGAAAATTTGATGTCTACAGATACAGCTATAAAGCACCAAAGCCCTGATGATCAGTACTGAACCGATGTGGTTTGTGAAAGGGCTTTAAGAGCATGGAGGATGGGTGCGTTATTTAGTGCGTAGAGATATGTTCATTTTAAAACCTTTTTTACATTAAGTTTTAACGTTCAATTAATCGCATTTAAAGCCGAACTCCGTCACGCCATTTCAGTGCTTCACTTCAGTCTATTTTTGATCAAACTCGATAACCTTGGGCCCATTGTAAGGCAATCTGCAAGTCATTAGGACGTCCTGTCCTTTGAAACGTATAGACGTGCTTCACACGTACTTGAAAATGTTGAGCTCCTTATTTCTTGAAGAAACGTATTTTAAAGATGAGGAGATAAGTCTTCTGGGGTATGACGCCATGTAAACTGGTATAGAGACACAGGAGTTTGCTGCTTTTATCTTCAGGACAGTCGAAATGGAATACGTTGATAACTCGTATGTCATTGTACAGGGCGTCTTACACCACAAAACTAGAATCTTTATCAGCACCTCTGTGAGACCTGCGCATCTCGCAAATTACTCTTAATTTTCAAAATATACTTTTGTAATATACCAGTACTTTGTTTTGGTACACGATTTAAATACTGCTGTTGGCGTAGTGTCATCGAATATGAAGTGCATACTGCGTAACAGCTTTGACTCCAATTATGTGGTTTGTGTTTGTATTTATCCACGCCAGGCTTCATACTAATGAATTAACAAAATGTAGTAGCCTTCTTCGGAAAGTATCGGAAGTTGTCGAAACAGAAAGAGTAATTCCAGAGAGCAGAGTTTTTCATTGGCGACACGAGCCGTTGTGACATCTATAAGAGACCTAAACATGTAACATAATTTTTTTTATTCTTCTTCCTCCTGAATTACATTCTCTATTCCTACGTACTTTTAAGAGAAATTTGTTTCCAGTTTGTTAGTGCTTATAGAATTTCCAGAATATCTTCTCCACAATTATCCCTTAGTACGACGAATTTATTTAGTAAATGTTTCGGCTCTTTACTGATCCCCCATCAGACTAATATAAAATGTATTAAGAGAAAACTCAAAAATTGCATGGCCATTATTTTTAAAAACGTTGGGTTAATTGTACCGGCGAGTGCTAACAAAGGCATTTAAAATCTTAATACTGATATTTATGTACACTCCTTTCTTTCGAATTTTTTTCTATTATTTTTTCATTTTTCATTCATTCCTTTTTCTTTACTTGATTACTTGTCCACTTTTCATGTCATCGAAAGCAGACAGTAAAATCTTCATTTTGCCAAAAACACCTTTCCAGTTTAAATAAATATCTTAATGTATTGTTTTCTTAAAGACTTCTGGCTACTCTATGCACCGCAAGCATGTAAATCATACTGCGCAATTTCCTGACTAATGACTGTGTCTTACAACTACTTGCCTTATTTAGCGTTAAGTGAAGTGTGTGAAGTATATGGTCTACTGAAGAGGGCAGGTAGGCCTGTTAAGCAGCTACAACCTTACGTAGTCAGTACCAGTTCGTATTAAGCTTGGAGACAAGACGGCAACAGTCTGCTCTAAATTGACTAGCGTCTGTGATATTCTACAAAGTAGAACTTAGTAAAGCAGATAAATACAGTGGTCCTTCGGTAATCTGAATCCCTAAGTGGTTAGGACAATTATGGGCCAAATATAGCCTAGTATTTTCTATTGAAATAATAACAGTAATAATAATAATAATAATAATAAATTATTATGTTCTGTTAGGTACAGTATTTCCGCATTAAATGAGTTTCACTTTATCACTGACTGTTTAATTCTGTATGTTAGCTATACTATAGAGTTTTACCACCGGTGGTCCAGATTGCCATGTATTCCGGACCACCCCCTCCCCCCCCATTAAGTCCAGATGACGGAGGGACTGCTGTAGTTAAGAAATCTTAGTGTTCCTGAGGCAACAGACTTAACTCTTCTGCAAAAGGTCCAATCCGGCTCTGAGGCCCACCCATCCTCCCATTCAATGGGTACCGGGAGCCGAATAAAGCGGCCGGGGCGTGAGGTTGACCAGTCACTTCCATCTAGTTTCGAGTTTAAGAGTTCGTGGAGCTACGCTTCTACTACCCATATAGCTTCATGGCGTGTATATGGACTTGTCAATCCAATGGAGGGACAGCACTTCAGACCCACGCGTGTACTGCAGAAGCAGTTTAACTCGGCCATCTTGATAAAACCACCCAGTGTAACACGCAAATTTTAGATACTGTGGCCATGTGACCCATGATATTGGACATATTGAAACACCCTGCCTTGAACTACGCTGCTGAAAATTCCATCCACATCCTTCTACATGCAAAATGCACTGCGCAGATTCAACGCCATATTCTTATATGACTTATGTGCTTAAGAAAGCGCCCGTAAATGAAGATAGACATAACCAAACATAAGTCACAGTCAAATTTATTAGTGTTTTCTTATG